>CAXKVR010000535.1:0-36150 GCA_964058845.1 Carex sylvatica
AAAAAATAACAACACTTTTCTTATTGTACGAAATAATATGCAAATATATTATTATTTTTTAATATATTATGTGATGTATGGTTAAAATATCATAGTCAATTGTTTTTTAAAGGATAGCAACAAAATTATGAACATTTTTCTCATAATACAACCATGTAGAGTGAGAAATATATGTCAACAATTTATTGAATCAATACAAATACATGCATACATAAGATTTTTAAACTTAATATGCTTATTAATTATTCATACTGTATTTTCAAACTCAATATGAGTTTTTTTTTTTTTTTTTGCTTCTATTTGGAAAGCCAAGAGTGGCATAATTTTTTTTTTAGTATTGGCAGTGTAAAAGTGGCGTAATTACTATTTAATATCTGAAAAATAAAAGGCTACGGATACATAATATAAGAATAAAATAATGTAAAGCGAATGGGTTTATATGAAAATTTTGATTGTTAATTCATGCATTTATTCAATTATCTCCTCCTATTCTTGCCTCTGAGAACCCTACAGAGTCCTTCTGTCTCCTATCTCCTGTGCCTTTGTATCATTTCATATCCAAACAAACATTGAACCCAATAAACTATCCCTTCTCACTGACACAAAGGGTTATAAACACAGTGGTCCCAGTGGGGCCCGGTTGTCAGTGATTCTTTGGGAAGAACAAGGATACGATGTGGAGATCTGAGTCGTTCAAAATCACATCCGTTTCAGCTTTCCCCAACTGTGACCGAGATCTCGCGCTACTTTCCACGACCCGTCTTTTCGTAATCGTACCCGAATCCGACTTGTTCCGTTGTTCGCGGTCAGTATCTCTCTTTTTAAAACTAAAAACTATTCTCAGCCGTGTGATTTTTACATGTAAATTCATTTATAAGTTAATCCAAGCTTAACTGCAATTATTACGGATGTGATTATTTACTGCAATTATTCCCGGTCAAAATCTCACTTTAAATTTAAAACCACCCATTTTTTTGTCCAATTTAAAAAATAAATAAATAAAGCACAATTTTTTTAGAAAATTGATTTATAACGGGACCAGCTAAGAAATGCCAATAATGCTAGTGTTTTGGAGAATTTTTTTTAAAACCATAATTGAAAAAATAAATTTTACTGAACCAACATAATTGGTTGATTTTTTACAAAAATCACAATTAATTTAGTACATAGAATAGGGTACCCAATAGTCTAGAATTCATATCCTCCGCATTAACTCAAAAGGGAATCTTTTGAGTTAATGAATCCTGACTATCTGATCTGTTTTAAGATTCGTGCATACTAGATCTGCACTAATATTAAAGAGCTCCTATATCATAAGTAGAAGTCGAATTAGCTCCTTTTAAAATTAGACGATTAAGATTCATTATCTCAAAAGATTCATTTTTGAGTTAATGCAGAGGATACGCATTCGATAGTCTATTTGGTATGTTTCAATTTCATCCTTTTATGCCATAGAACTAGATACTTTGTTGCGACGTTGTCGCAACTGTTTTTGGATGCATCTTAGTGTAAATGGTGTACAATTTGTTGTCTGATTTTGTTGTGTTTACTGTAGTAAATATTTGCCTTGGATCGGATTTGAAATGGTAACTAATAGGACCAAGAAAACCCGTAGATATATATACAAATCGAAAAATAAGTCGGTACAGAAATAGCAACTATATTTGTACAAATAATACGGATTGATTCATGAACTAACATTCAACAAATGCATACATAATAGATTGCTGGACAATACAATAAGTAACAATCTAGATAAGCACAACATTCAAATTGAAGAAGCTAAGTACCTGATACCATTACACAAACTAATTCAATAATCAATCAACATCTATAAAGCAATCCAGCCTTTTCTCAATAGCAATTAAGTAGCAATCCTGCAATTTTCTTTCTATCTGTGCCGAGGTATTCCTCTCTGTTTCTAAGATTCTTCTTGAACTCCTGCAATTTGGAAAAAGAAGTTGACCTTGCTTCATATTATTTTGGCATTTATATGTAAATTCACTTCTATTATCTTTTCAAGTCATGTAGGACATGCATATAATTAATACTATTTGCATAGAGCAAGCTGCAGAAATGAATACTATTATGCTAGAAATGGAATTTGCCCCAAGAAAGCCATTAGAAAAATAATAATATCATTTTTCTTTCAATTGTGGAACCTATTTAGACTCATATTTGCATTCTAGAAAATTGCACCTAGTACCGTGATTATAAAATTCAAGAATTTCCATCTCATCTTAAATCATGTTCTTTTGGTAGTGACAAAAGATGATTTTTGTCCTAATAGTACGGAAATTCAATTTGTTAAAGTCAACAAATTACCTATTAGGTTATTTCATTAAGTTTAAGATTCATATATTTTTGGATTTTATAGTATGTGAACTATCTTGTTGCTACTCAATAATCCAATTAATATGCCAAGTAAGAAAAACTATGTAGAAATATCCAGCTGATATTCAATTCTAGTATCAGCTTTATTCAAAGTAAATATATTTAACAAAAAAAATTTGTTCTCTCATGCTAACGGAGTCAAAGAAACAAATTCTAACACATTTGATAACTTTAATTATGTATATATATATAAAAATAAAACATTTTAATTAGAAATAGGAAAAATACATACAATAGCATTGGTATGTGCAGCAACAACATCTATAGTATACCCAGCTTCATGTTGTTTAAGGGTCGCACGATCGCACCAACACATGCTATCACCCTTAAGCCATGTGAAAGTGCATACCACACCCTATAAGCTATAAATAACCACTTCAAATATAGAAGTGGTACAAGGAAAAAAAATAGAATGGATGGTTATATTTTCATTACATACTACCAAGGAAGACTAATATATGTGGTAATTCTCAACATTTCTCATAAATTAGCACAATTATGGAAAAAATTGAAAAATTAATTGAGATCAAGATTGATCATATGAGATGACCATACCAGTCACAAGTGGCATGCAGAGATCAATGTGAATTATTATCTGCTTGTAATATAATGAGTAGTTTTTGCTAGTTGATTTACATAATAGAGGCTGAAACAATCAAATTTGGGGAAAAAAAAAGAATTAGTCTCCAAAGAACCTGCATGGCACCAATGTAGGCACCATATCACAGCACTGTGGTTTATGGAGGGTAACATATTATTTATTTTATTTTACCTCATACAATTGTAAATTTGAAGGAATAATCCAAGGGTACTCACATCATTCAATTCACCTAGGAGACTTCTCCTCTCAAAACGGTCCAGAATAATTCACAGGATGACTAGTTTAACCCGCATTTCTGCACTGCAATTGCAAATCAAGGATAACTGACAGACCTAGCTTAATTGCTATTACAAGAAAATCATTCAATCCCCAAAAGCAGATTATTATTTTAAGATCAGAGGTTGTAGAAGATGGGATTTAAGATGTGGTTACAGAGAAATCTTACTGACCGGAAGAAACTGAGACCACCAAGAGGTAAGAGCGTCAATCTCTTTATGCTGGACGGACGTTAGCAAAGGAGGACAAAGGGAGGGAGAGAACTGAACGAAGAGATTGTAAGTAGGAAAGGAGATTGAGAAAGTTAGGGCCGGTGTCTTCAAGGTACGAGAAACACAACAAAGAATATGGGAGGAATTGGAGGAGTATAAGGCGAGTAACACCTAGAGGTGTGATAGCATGTGGCGACATAAAAAAGGAAAGGACGGGTGGCAAATTCCAAATAAGATTGAGCGACAAAGGATACAATCTTGTTGTAATAAATGTTAGTTAAATTTCAAACCAAATTATACACAACACTGTACTAGCACAGACAAAAAAGCTGAAAAATGTTTCCTTAGAAGATCATGTTAGAGCCAGAAGAAACTTATTAAGGTATATAAATGCATATCAGGAAAAAGAGAAACAACCAGTATCGCTACAAGACCTCGCCAAATGGGTCGTCAAGAAAGTAGACTTCCAGGGTAGCTTGGATAGCATGCATGATTTTGGTAAATCGACTGTTGCCCAATTTCATTTTCTATTTCTTATGCAAGAGTAGAAACTTTGATAAAAAAAAATGAATCTGGGAGACAAATAAATAGATGTGGTAGAGAGAGGGATGATTACAAAGTGGGGCATATCGGTATTAAATTTATAAGGACCAAAATCAGTGGTCTTAGAGGTGTTGAACTTACGGGGGCACCACTAATTGCTCTAAAAAACTGAAAATAATCACAATTAAAAGTAAATAGATGAGTTTAGAGAAAATTGACACGCAGAATGATAACGAAGTTCAGCAAAACAAAGGCCTACGTCTCCGGAGCGTCGCAACCTCTTATGGGTGCGTATTTCTATTACTCAATATGAAAGGTTTACAATCGATGAGCCCTTACCACTAAAGAAAGTCACACAGCCAACTAGAGATGAGAGCCGATGAGCCCTTACAACCAAGGAAAGTCAGACGAACAACTCAAGAAGAAGAGAACGAAGTCTCAAAGAAAAATCTCCACAAGAGAAACACTCAAAAAGCTCACTCTAATCTAATCTAACTCAATATTAGTGAAGTGGATTTGAGGTTATTTGAAGGGTATTAAAGTTTTAAGCTCTCACAACAATGGAGAAACCAAGCCCACAGAAAATAGATTGTTGCAGTGATAGAGGCGGCTAGGTTAGCTTGGGAAAGAAGCCCAAAGCCCTATTTATAGAAACAGCTCAAAAATGAGCTGTTTGACCTAAAACGTTACCAAAGTTTTAGTTCAAAATGCGATTTAGGGTTTTAATTTTCTGATAGCTTTGAAATCGATCAAAATGTTACCAACGATTTAATACTGTAAAAACTTGATCAAAATAGGATTTCTGAAGTTTGAAACTTTTTAAAACGTTACAACTTTTGTGAAAACGTTATAACTTTTTCACAAACGTTATAAATTTTTCACATATATTTTTCATAAAAGTTATAACTTTTTCACAAACGTTATAACTTTTATAAAACATTATAACTTTTTCACAAAAGTTATAACTTTTGTAATTCCTTCTAAGTTTGATCAAGTTGTTCATCAGTGTTTTCTTATAGGTTAAATCGTTAGAATGTTTTACAAACGTTACCAACATTTGTATCATGTTGAAACAACATCAAAAACACTTTACCAAGTTTATAATTTTACAAGTTAAATTCTTGATAAGTGTCTTCATGATTTCTTCAGTTCAACATTTTCATATTGCAATTTCATTCGACTTGAACCTGTATATCTTTCAAAAATAAAATAAATAGTAAAATTCAATAATTGTATATTTTGCAAATTAGTCAAATAGACGAAAAAGATTATTGCTACAACAAGAGGAGAAATGTACCTCAATTAGAGTGGATAATCTGAACTTCTTCAACTTCAACTCCTGTTGTAAGTAAACAATTCAGCAAGTAAGATATAGTAAGAAATAGTAAGAAATATCAATTATGATGTAAAACTAAATGCATTGGACGTGTTTTCTTTCAAATAAACTACCAGCGTCAGCATCTTGAGATTGGGCTTGATCATAATCCTCATCATCGCCTACTCCATTAGCATTGGAAGTAGCATCAATCTCTTATTTAACTGAACTCAAACCCACACATTTACTCTCTTCTGACATTATTAAATAAGTTCTTTAACCTTCTCGGCAAGGTCAGTATCTTTCTTCTCTCCATTAGGCTTGCTATATCTCCTATTATTAGATTATGAAAGATTTAACAATTAATTGGGGCGTTAACTTATTCCAAAATCAGTGAAATTATTGGCCAGAATGAATTTCTTTTTAATAATTTATAATTACAAATCAGGGATGTCCAAAATTCAGAATCAAATTGAGAAATATATAAATCTCACAAGAAATAGAGAGAGAGACTACCTCGACAATAAAAGTTGTTTTCGTAACCAAGACAAATGACCGACGGTGGCGACGCTGCGCTAGGGTCTTAAGTCCAGGCGGACGAGAATTTGCTGATCGAGAGCTCCCTTGTTTTTGAATTTGTATTTTGTATTCAAATTTCTAAAAAAGTAAAAGCAGAAGAGGTGGAAAGAAAGGGGAAGTCGGGAATGATGCAACGAAAGAAGAAAGGTCGAGTCTTTTGACTCCAGGAGACCGCTATTAGCAACACGTACATAGGGAAAAATACGTGGCAAGCGTAGAATGATGAGGAGATGACACCTGTAAGTTGCGGACGGATTCAAAGACAAAGAGGGGTAAATTAGAGTTGACATCAGCACACGTCATATGAAGACATTGGGACCCTTTCTTTTCCATCAAATGGTAAATATATGGTGTGACACTGTTCATTGTTGACGTCACAGACATCCAAAATTAAGGTATTTATAATACCGTGGAAAAATTATAGCATAGGGTGTACCAAATAGATTACTAGTACCCCATTCTATCAAATAAGCTACTCAGTGCTTATTATTTTTGTAAAAAAAAAATAAGCAATGTGTGGGTCCAGTAAAATAACAAAACTCTATTTCTTAACCAAATTCAAATGTTTCAGATGGAATAAATTGTTGTTTCTAATGGCACCTGGAGGATGAATATGGAGCCTTTAAAATTTTTAATAGTTTACTATTAAAATTAAATCTTGTGTGTACGTGGGTTATTCTTGATGGAAGCAATAAACTTAACAATAAAAAAGTGTATGTAAAAATAAATATAAAAGTTAAGAGACACTTGACACGAGATATGTTTACGGTGTTCGGCTTAAAGATGTCCACATTTTCGGAGCTCCGTGACTTTCGAAATAGCACGTCTTTCTTTACCCAATAAGAAAGTAGTACAAGGTGGAACTGGTAAACACTTCAAAAATTTTGAGAAGTCACACAACCCTAACAAGCGAGCAATAAAGACTCTCGAGCAACAAAGGCACTAGTTGTTGTTGTAAGCAATCTTCTATGTTGTTTGACTAATCTGTTAAATATATAAACATTGAATTTTACAGTTTCTTTGTTTGAGAAGTATGCAGGTTTAGATTTTATGTTCGAAGGTCAAAACAAGTCAAATATACATATCATGACAAGTTGACGTGACAAGTTACAACCGAAGGTCAAAGCAAGTCAATGATACATAACATGACAATTCGACGTGATAAGTTGTACAAGATAATCTGATATATGATATCCTCGAGCCACAATGAATGATTTGATGCAAATGAACTTATGGAATATTAACACAAGCCATTTTTAATGTCAGATATTGATGAGATGTTGAATCTTTTATGTTGTAGATCTTGTGATGTGTATTAGAGCCGTTGGCTCTCCTTTGAATTTCACTATAAACAGTGGGCTCTATCGTCTGTCTAAGTAGACAAAGAATACCCTCACAAACCTTACACTTTATAAATTCTTTGAGAGGTTTAGGCTAGTCCATTGTTGCTTGTGCCCAAACTTCAATTATCTTTACAACAACCTCAAATATACTTCACCTAAATTGATCAGTGTGAGATTAGAGCAAAGCTAGTGATTGTCTCGACTTATAGTCTGTGTTGCTCACCTACTCCAAGCTGTTGTACTTGTTCTTGAGCTATTATGCTCACTTCTCTCTTTTAAATGTTGTGCTCATCTGTTTGTTTTTGTGGACTGTAGAAGTGTTGTCTCATCGGTCATAACTTGTATTCTTTTCTTCAATTGAGTAAATAGAAAGGCACACCGGTTAGGTTCCATTGCCCCAGAGACGTAGATCCTTTAGTGGCTGAACTTTATTATCAATACCTGTGTCAATTTCTCTAACTCTATCTATTTACTTTGCGCTACTTTATTTATTTATTTTATTTACAAGTTATTGATTCTGCCAAGAACTTATAGTAGATATATTATTTAAACACAGGAACGACTTTCGTACTTATCTATCCTACCGATAGTTATAAGTTGTAGGGTTTAAATTTTAAACAACCACGTACATACCCCTTCAGGTGCCATTAGGAACAACACTAGGGTTAGAGACAAACAATAGATCTCACACAAATCACTCTAATTATTATCAAGATTGAGTACGGTGGAGTAGGCTTGAGATTATTGTAAAGATATTGAAGTTTGATGCACAACAACAATGGAGAATTTTATATCTGTTGATAAATTGAGTTTTTGAATTTTGACGCAGCCAAAGATTTTATTGAAATCTATATTTCGTTTCTATTTATAAAGAAAGAAACAAAATTTGGAAACTGGTATTAACCGTTATGATGGCTAATATAACCATTACAACGGTTGGTCCCAATTGACTGGTTTCAATGCATTTAATACGATCACTTATGACAACACTTATAATTGTTATAACGGGACACACAACGGAAACACTCCAGAGTTTTTCAGAATTTTGATTCCGGAAAATGAATTATTTTGTTGTGTAACGGTTCATGAGCGTTGCGACGGATTAATTTAATTACCTCAATCTCAAGCTCACTTAACCAATTTTACATATTTCTAATTATAACAGTCTTAAATCATGTCTTCTTGATCCATTTCTTGGTTCACATTTAGCAATTTATATCATCATGAATTTGCATAATATTTCAATAAAAAAAACTGTAAAATTCAATAAATATATATTTTGCAAATATAATTAAATAAACTAAGTAGATGATTGCTTACAACAACTTAAGTTTCAATTCAAGATGAAAATTGAGTATCAGATTTGTTTTTTGGGTAAGATATAATATATCTTTCTTTAATATGAATTAAGAATTGAGTAGAGAGAGAGAGAGAGAGAGAGATGGGATGGCAACAGAGATCTTATATGGCTTTTGGAACGGATTTAATGAATCTGATATAATAATGAGTTGATCTTTTGTTTGCACAAAAAGTCCTTGATTATATGAATTTTAAAAAGGAATTAATGGATTCGGACCATTGATTCCGATTCAAAAGTTTGGATCGGAATTGTTGGTCCTGATATTTCTAAAAATATTGCAACTATGGTATTCTTTCTATTTTCATACTTTTGATTTTATTAATTTATATGAATAAAAAATTCTTTTGATCCAGAGTTTATTACAATTAGTACGTTTTCTCAATCATGACAATATTCGGATGTTTAAACTGAATTTATTACAAAGTAAGAATATTATCTAGAATACTATCTACGGATATTACCAGAATTAAATATATACACTTGTGAGACCGAATTATTTAAATAATATATAGTGACTTACGAAATTAACCTTCTTAGCTTGTGACGTTTTCTAATCTCTATTGCATATATAAATTATATCAACAACATATACAGCAAAGTTGTATTAATTATTCTTAGCCACTAGATATTACTTGCATATAATACGCAAGAAAGTGAGTGATAGGTTCTATTGTTGCCTCTGTACACAATTACAAATTATATTTAAATGCACACTTGTAGACTAACATCGATTGACAAAAATATATCGGTTGAAAAGTGGATTATGTTAACAAGATATACAGCAATGTTGCATTACCTTACCTATTATTGGCCACTTGATATTAATTGCATGTCCTATGCAAGTATGTGATAGGTTGTGTTATTTTAAAAATAATTGCTTCTAGATGATTTAGATGTACCATAATTCAATTAAATTTATAATCGGCTTTCTAAAAAAAATGTAAGTGGGCAAAGCGATATATGCAATCCAGTTGACCCGTTGAAATGGTAATATAAATATAGAGGAGAGATAAATTTTGACACTAATTTTTTAGAAGTTAATTTTGCGATTTTAAAATTTAAACAATCGATCCGAACCATTCAACGCGATCTTCATATTAAAATGCGCTTGGAGATCAAATTTTATATTTTTTGAAACTTTTAAGTATTTATTAAGATACGTACAAAATTATTGTTTTCGGACAATTTTGGACCATTGAAAAATAACACTTTTCAAAAATTCTAAATAACAAAATTATCAAAAATATAAAATTTGATCTCCGAGTACATTTTAATATGGAGATCATGTTGAACGTTTCGCATCGACTGTTTAAATTTTAAAATCACATAAATAACTTTAAAAAAATATGATATCAAGACATGTCACCATAAAATAATATAATCAGATCCCTCGTCATAACTATATTTCAACTATCAAGACTTGGAAATTAAAAAAAAAATTATATTTTCAAATTTCTCAAATTATCACGTCGATAATTAAAAGAGAGTTCGTTCACCTAAAAGTTATATATCTTCCAAATTTGATTTATATTACAAAAACCAAACACCACAAAACTGTTAATATAGGTAAAATGTTCCGCAATTTTTATGAATAACACTAATTTGTTTTTAAAAATGGCATTGTTTTTAAGAAATTTAGAGAACCAACATTTTGTTAGATAACTCAGTGGAAAATTAAAGCAACTCTGCTAGATTATTCAGCGGAATCAGGTTCATGCAATTCGCTAGATAATCCCATGCAAATGTTGTTTTTGAAAATTCCATTAAAGTCATGTCATCTTCTTTAATTTAATTATGTTAATGTTATTAATAAAAATTTCAGTAAAATGCCTCCTATTTTAATTTTAATATTCATATTATTGATTAATTTGTCCACTGACGATATTATATATTTTTCCCGCGTATCCTTTTTTTCCCCCTCTGTTAAACCGTCAGGATGTTTAATTCAGAATCTCCCCTCGTACCTGAACTTATGTTTAAAACTTAAAAAAAAACCAGGGCTTAATTGAAAAAAAGTATGCATTCTACAATTTAGTCCGGTAGCTATTCAAATCGTATAAATGTCAAGCATTATTTGTTATCGACTAAGGTTACAAATTGCACAACGATGTAAAAGTAGTTTAGATTGTAAAATGTAAGCATAATTTAGGTGCAGTAATTTCTATCCCTTAATTTTTTTTTCTTTTTGCCTTTTACCCCTTGATTGTTTATGATATTCCATAGTGTGCCACTACTACGAGCCCCCTAGGAGATTTTAAGAAAGGGAAATGAAAAGTCTTAAAGCATTTCATGTAAGAATTTTTTTGAAATTTCTAATATGATGTGACAATTATTATTTTAGTTTCAAAGATGTACTTCAGTTTTTTTATTTTGAAACTATTTAGCAAAACTTCTTATTTTGAATACTTTTTCTATTGCTATGGCCAAATGATTCGCTCAAATTATTTTTAATCGCCATGCAATCTATTTAGAAACTCTAAAATTAATTTTAAAGATGTAAAGGTTAAAAACTTTAGAGACTTTAATTTCTAAATTGTTGTGATGGAGATACTCTGATGCTCGATGGGCACTTGTATGAATAATGATACATTTTGTAAAATTTAAGTGCATGATTTTTGATGTATCAGAAATTGGGCACTTGTACGAATAATGATACATTTTGTAAAATTTAAGTGCATGAATTTTGATGTATCGGAAAATTTGTACACGATTTACTAAAAAAGAACACGTAGCAAAATTTATCTATTATAATTAATTTGATATGTTTATTTTACGTGCTCTCAATCTCACGAAGAATAGAGAAATTAATAATTTTATCATTTGAATTTAAATATTCTAAGATAAAAGAAAATTTATCCAGACGCAATAGTACATAAATCTTTTTCATAGATTTTAATACATTGAACATGGACGGATATATAAACTCCATACATGTATTAATGTATACAATATATATATATAAGTGGTCAGCTTGACTCGAACCAATTTCTATAAATAAAAAATATATTATATATGTTGTAAATCAATATTTAGATAAAGAAATAATAACAATAATTTATTTTTAATCTATTCCATACTTGCAATGGCTAAAAATTATTAAAAAAAATATCATTAAAGAGTAAAAAAACAATAAAGCGTCCGACTCTTTTAATCACGACCATTTTTATTAATACCCCTCAGAAAAAGAAAATTTTAAAAATACCTCTGCATGCTAATTTTTTTTATTAATACCCCGACCACCTGGGTCTGGGGCGGCCCAAAATTCTCAATGAACAGCCTGGGCCTGGAGCGGTCTGCTAGGGGCATGGACCGCCCGCTATGGGGGGCTGGTTCCTTGCTCTATGACCCGCCCGTTATGGGGGCGGTTTACTGGGAATTTTGGGCCTCCCCAGGCCCAGACAGTTGGGATATTAATAAAAAAAATTAGCTTGCAGGGCTATTTTTAAAATTTCCTTTTTCTAAGGGGTATTAATAAAAATGGCCGCTTTTAATCATATCGGATCATAAATACGACCTACCTTAACGGATGGGATCTTAATTCACACCTAGGCTTAGTAGTTAGCAAACATTTTCAAATCCCGAGGCGATCCAGATGTTGGGTTTTCCCAAACAAATTGCAATACATGAAATCTCGTGTCGCTTTCGTGACAATAGCTACAAAATTATGCGGGAACTTGTGAACTTAAAATAATAAACCCCCTACTTAAAAAATATTTCTATTGATTTCTTAACAGAAAATGGAGGTACACAGATGAACTGTAAACAACTTCAACAGGCAATTACACAAGAAATTTTTTCAAAAGTAGATATGTTTCTAGAAGAACATCATTTGCCACAGGGTTTGTAGCAAAATTTTTGGAATAGCTTGTCAACACAAATAATGATATCATCCAAATTAGGAAAATATTTTCTGCCTAGGAAACAAAATGGAAAAGTCCGAACTAGCACCAATTTTTTTTTAATAAAACAATAAAAAAAACTTTTAATTCTTATTTACTCTTTGTTTGTTTATTTGTTCAGTGGTAGAGCCATTATTGTCTAGGGTTGAGCATCTGTTCTTTCCTGGATTTTTTTTTTTTTTTTTGAGCATTTGAATTACATCAGATCTGAACATAATATCTGGAGTAGGTTCGATGGACATTGGACCTACTTTTAGGTTCAATTAGCTCTATCACCGTACGATTAGCATTAAGATCTATGCACACAAAAATTGATAAAAACTTATACGGATTTTAATAGGAGCGCACGATTCTTGATGCAATTGGATGGCCAGATCACCCATCAAATCAAAGTAGGTCCAATAGGCATCGGACCTACTCCGAAGTGATTTGGGAGATGCATAGCAAGGCAAAGCGGATCGAAGTTTAGGATGTGATCCACTGATTAAGAATCTAATCCGATAGCAAAAGTTGAATTTCTCAACATATTGTATTGGACTGTTACTTTGTTCTGAATATTTTTCACACATAGTAAACTACGTGAAGTTCGAATTTCTCAACATATAATGCAATTTGTAGTTTTTAAATTTGTACATTAATATTTTGATAAAATTTGAATTGTTAATATTTTATCTACTTTTGACTCAAATTCTAGCTGTTTGTTATATTTGATACGTTCATTACACATAAGTTGGCTTATAAAATTCTGGTGCCTTGACAATTTATTTACACAATTACATCAAGAATTGTTTAATAAATATATCCTAGATGAAAATTATCAGCAAAACTTAATCACAACACGTGTCGGATCAAATTGTATGATAAAAGAGAACATGACGAACATTTTAAAAGGAGACTCGGCTTGATTTAATACTTAAAACCGAGCATTTGTACATTCAAATAATTAGAATCATTCTATATTGGCTTTTTTTAACAATAAATACATTTGACTGGGATCAACATAAAAAAAAAAAAAAAAAATACAACAAAACGATGACTTCTAACCTTTACTCAAAATTAAAAAAAAAATTAGAGAATCTATATTCTCTCTAAGAAGCAGAGTCAGACTTTTGAATTATGAGAGTCAAACAGTATGGGGGTCAATCTTTTAAAAAAAATTATGTATAAAATGCAAGTCAATTTGCCAATATCATGACATTTTACTATAATTTATATCAAAAATCATATATAAATATAATTTTTTTTTTTAAATAGAGGTCAATTGACCTCCTACCTTGTTTCTATATCCGCCTTGGTTCTCTCACAATGGTAGGAGTTTGTGCGGATATTGCATAAGTAAATTAACAAAATTAAACGTTTATTTTATGTGACATTTGCTTTCGTAACAGAGTAATGCATCTTATTTTTATAACATTTATCATTATATTATAGTCAGTTATGACATGAAAAATTATATAGTTTATGCTATTGACATTTGTAACCAAAAATAAAATTACTTTTTGAATGTTCAGCTGATATTATTTTCAGATCTGATGTAATTCAAATGGCAAAAGATAATAGTGGAAAACAATAATTAAGAAGGTTTGCTTCTTAATTACTTTTATAAGGGGTAGTTTAAAACGAAGTTATTTTCTAAAAAAAAAAAAAAACTCCAGCATCCTGTTGTCTGAATCAAGAGTCAAAACTTTTCTAGAAAGATTAAAAGGTTACTAACATTAATTTAGCGTTCAAATAATTTATTGTAATAGTTTATATAATGTAACACTATATTAATTTAAGCTAATGGAGGTTTTTTTTATTGATTGCTGCCCAAGCAGCATGGCAGGATGCAGGTGTGCACTACAAAAAAATAAATTAAGTAAAACAAGAAAAGAGGGTTCAGATTAGTGAGATAGGAGTAGGTCCGATGGGCATTGGATCTACTTTTAGATTCAATTAGCTCTATCACCGTACGATTAGCATTAAGATCTGTGCGCACGGAAATTGATAAAAAATTATACGGATTTTAATATGGAGCTCGCGATCTTGATGCAATTTGATGGTCAGATCATCCATCGAACCAAAGTAGGTCCAATGGGCATCGGACCTACTCTGAAGTGCAGATGAGCACTGGCACAAGTGTTTATTTTACTAAATTTAAATAAATATATACTGAGATCTTTGATTCTGATCTCCGATTTCATCCCCAAAGGGGCAATTTTAGGTACCAGCAATTAAAATATTATTTCAACAGGTTATATTGTACGAAATATAGTTCAATTTATATATAAAAAAAAAACTATTTTCAATTGAAGAGATCTGTTTTTTAACGTCAATTTGTTTTATGTATACGGTATAAAATACCCACTCTCTTATTAAATTTCAACGAAATATTTTTTTAGCGATGACCAATTAATTAGTCTATAATTCATCCCCAGTTAGCACTATAGGGGGATAATTTAAACTTTTTATAATAATATGAACCACAAGGCGACCGAACAGAAGAAATTTATCCAGGATGCATCTTGTGCTGAAAAAATTAAAATAATTTATCCAAGATGGATCTACAAAGAATAACAAAACTTCCTCTTTATATATTATCTTTATTGCTCATTTTAAATTTGTAACTTAAGGTTGGGACTTTGGTGGGGTTCATTTTGCATAGCTCTTGCAAATTGCTAACAGATACCTTGTAATGCGCCAAATATTTTATTGAAGCAAACCAAATCAATGTCGACAAGTGTCGACAAGCAAACAAACTTTGTATATAAATAGTCATGTAGGGGTCGATTATAAATTCATAACCTTCAATTTATAGGAAGCATGTTGATGTTATACTTAGATATGAAAACACTGTTTCGGTCCATGCATCTATTATTAAATTATGTTATAGCTAGCTATGTTTTTTTTTTTTAAGAATTACATAAGCATTCTTTATGTGATATAAATAAATAGCTGTCTTAACTTAATTAAGGCTACCTCTTTCATGTTTATTAACTATAATTTCAAAAAAAAAATTATGAAATAGATACGAAAGGATAATTTGTATAGATACTAGTAGAAAGTATATTATTCGTATAAAAATTCAAATTAGTAAAAATGTACACAATAACTTATCTTCAACTGGTAGCTTCTACCAGACTTTATAAAAAAACTTATTTTATTTAAATTGTGTGCTCAACACAAAACAAATGAAAAACATTTATTACCATATTTTTTGTAATTAATGAAAAAAAGATATGCAGGATTTAAAATCTATTACCATGCAAAACAAAAACAAAAAATGAAGGTAAAACAACGAGCAAAAAAAGAAAATTAATAGTTAGCAAACGCATGTGTTTTTTTTAACTGTATTATAATTTATAATAAAAATTGTATGATATGCATTATTATTTTGTTTCAAGATGAAGAACAACATACCACGGATACAGTAATTATATTATTTTTTTCATAACAAGTGATCAATATTAGAATACAAACAAAAATATTAATTCTATGTTAACTTAAATATTATTGTATATATATTTAGAGTCCATTCGCAAACCAAAATATACGACTATATAAATAATTGTATAGAGTCTGACTAATGTTATAACGTTATAATTTTAGTATAAGTTATAATTAATGAGTTGAATAGTTGAACTGAACCGTTCCACATGTTTTCCGTATTAAAATGTATCTGGAGATTAAATTTTATGTTTTCTTACATAGGTACAAAATCACTGTTTTGAATCTACCTATCTAAAAAAATAGTAAAAAAATTCAAAAAATATAAAATTTGGTCTCCAAGCATATTTTAATACGAAGATCATGTTGAATGGTTCGAATCGACTATTTGGACTTCAAAATTGCAAAAACTAACTCGTTATAATTTAGACAGAAATTATAACGTTATGACATTAGCATGTATAACATATCTAATACCGAACTCATTTTGTCTGTAGAATGTGAGTATTTTGGGGAAAAAGATATTCGTAACATATATATGCATGTACCAGAGGTTTAAATAGCGTTTATCGCATCGTAGCAGAGTGGTTAAAAAAATAACATTATATCCATATAGCATTACTATAGCACTAATAATATTATAGCTTTTCTGGTCCAAAAACACTGTAGATGCGCTATTTAGAACTCTAGCACGCACAAATCTACACATAATGCTATAAAAGTGTAGGGTACAGTGGAAAGTTGAGCAACTTATATAATTTAAAGGATCTCCGTGTAAAGTTGAGCATTTTTTCTCAAACGGGACCCTCTACCGAATATTGCTACAGTAATTAACTATATTTATACAGTACAAACATATAAAATAACTAAAAATTAGTCTCATTACGAATGGCAACAGAGATTCGACTCGGCGAAATCTACAATATCATCCAGTTGAATAGTGACGCGTGTCCTCTAAAGATTGCATGGTAATGCCATGTGGGACTCACACCTGGCGGGAGCCAAAAACACGTTCCGTCTTATTTCTGAAAAACTAGACAAATGAATTATCTGAATTCAGTTTGGCAGAGTCAAAATTTTGTATTTCATAAATAATTTAAAAATGATTTGATTCCACAAGAGAAAAAATACCAAAAAAAAAATAAAAGATCAAAACAAATAAATGAAAAAAAATTATATTTTATTCACGAATAATTCGTTAAAAACGTTTTATTCATGAATAATTCGTATAATATATTCTTTCCCGTTTTAGTCTCTGATCGGTTTGAAAACGTCAAAAATGCATTTTATTCGCGAATGAAAAGAGAATCCGGTGATTATGCCCGAATGATTTCTTCATTACACATTTGTCAGTAAAGTATCATCCATAGATGATCAAAAAGTAAAATTTTGTTTGGGATAGGAGAAACTGTTTCCAGTAAGATTATATATATATAAAGGGTTAGTTTTCTCTAATGTATTTTTTATTTGTTACTTACGATAACTTGACGCAAGCAACACCTCACAGATCATGACTATTTAAGAATGTTGCTAAATCATCATAAAGTACGGCAAGTCTTGACATGATTAATTAATATACGGTTATTTGTTAGAGACGGCAGTGTATACTTTAATGAGGAAGGTTCAAATGCTTTTATTTTTTTGTGCTTTTACTATGTTTTTATTTTTAAAAACTTTAAAAATTTAAAACTTAAAACTTAAAAGTCAAAATAAAACTATTAGATGTGATCTAGAAATTATCCACATTAATACGTTTTTTAAGACAACCAAAATAAAATTGAAATGTCATAATTTTTTACACGTATATAGATAAAATGATGTAGATCATATCTAACGGTTTTATTTTAACTTCTAAGTTTTAAATTTGAAGTTATTAAAAAATTTAAAAATAAAAATATAGTGAAGACACAAAAATTAAAGACACTCATCTACTTTAATAATCTCTATATATTTTTATCATGACATGGGAGTTCACTGTTGCAAACAATTTTGCTGACTTGTTTGGCAATTCTAGAGTATTAAAAGGACAGGATATTGTACAAAAATAGAATTGTATAAAACTATGAAAAAATATGGTAAAATTGAGCTATAAAAGTTTCAGTCAAACTCTTTTTTTTTTTTTTTCAATTTGGTCCCTCTCATAGAAGTACTATATGAAATGATGAAATAGTGGAAACGTGCCTTTTCTATGGGCCAGTTCGGAATGTACCCAGTTTTATTATTTCTTTACTAATCTATGCTAGTGTATTGAAAACGGGCTGGACCGAACGGGTACGGGTTAAACCTACGCGTATGGGGAGTTAGCACGGGTACGGGCTGCTCGGATCAGCGGGTAGTTCGGATAGGATAGCACGGGTTTATTTTCAAAAACCCTACTCCAGCTCGGTTCAAACCCCAGTAGCACGGGTCCGCGAGTTGCTCGGTCCGGATCCGTGGGTTGGTTCGGACGAGTACGAGTCCGGACCGGGTTTTTTTTTTCTGTTTTTCTTTTTAAACCAATAAAATATAAATTAAAATTTTTTTAACTAAAATTCAAATGATTGCATATTTGAACTCAATAATTTTTGTTATAATAAAATATAAATCAAAATTACGAATTATTTTAAAACAATGTTGCTTAAATCAATTACTTTAAAATAAATTATGAATTATTTTAAAACAATAGATTTTAATTGGGGGAAATAAAATTTGAATATTTTGGAGGTTCGGGCTGGCTGGTAGGCGGTCCGGTCCAGACAGGTATGGATTTGGCACGGTCCGAATTATCACAGGTTTTTCTTCTTCCAAAAAACAGATCCCATCCCGTTTTAACCCTTACTCGGGTTACCCACCTACCTGTTCTAAATTCGGCCACGGGTACGGATCACGGGCGGTCCGGTCCGAATCTGACCCTGGCGAGTATTTTCAATACACTAATCTATGCATGTGGAATACGATTTAAAAAGGTGTAAGATACATTTTTTTTAGGTTTTTTTATTAAATGAGGTTAGAACTGAATAAAATTGTAGAATTTTTATAGTTGTAGATCAAAATTTTACGGTCAGAGTATTCTGTTATGTATTTAAATTTGTGCATGGTTATATCATTGACTCGACGAGATGTATTTTGTAACTAGATAATTAGAAAACCATGTATGTGCGGTAACTATCAAATTTTTCTTTATTGAATATTCACCAATAAAAAAAAGTTATTTACCCATTCAAACACAAAAATATTACAGTTATCTTCATTTTAAATTAAATGATATCAAATCGACTAACTATCTCCCAATTCATTTCTCCCATTCATCTCCTAGTCATTAATTATCTGGGGACCACATAATATTTGACATATTTTACAACTGCCATGCATAAATATGAATACATATGCGCAAGTGTTAATATATAATATATCAACTATTCATATCTAAGATATCAAGTTTTTCAAAAAAAAAGCTGGACATATCATCACACCCATCTTTTACACGTTTTTAGATGTAGTTTTATTTTTTCTTCATTCAATCTCGTCAATATTTCTGACGATTTGTGAGAAATTTTGCAAATCTAAAACCGCGAACATCTTCTACGCAATTTTCTCTTTCAAATAAGATCCATGATGACATACTTTCGGGTTGTTCGTCACGCAAGTATTCATACTGTGTCGGGTAAGTATTCATACCTCGTAGTGAAAATATTCAGACATCAACGAGCAAGTATTTATATCTCGTAATGTAAGTATTCATATCTAAGATATCAAATATTTTTACGAAAATGGACATATCAAATTCTTTTTTTCTCCCTCATCACATATCAATCTTTTATACATTTTAGAGATGAGTTTTTTTTTCTCTCTCTAATCTCGCTCATATTTCTTATAATTTGTGATGAATTATGTGAATCTAAAGTCACGAATGTCTTCTACGTAATTTTTAAAACTAAAGAGATCGCTAATTAATTTGGGGGACCACTAACTACTTGGGAGACCGCTTAATATTTAATAGATTTTACAACTAGTGCGCACAAATATGAATACTTATACGCGCAAGTATTAATATATAATATATCAAGTATTCATACCTAACAAATTTTATGAAATAATTTTTTTTTTAAAATAACACTGGATGATATCTGAAAGTATTATATCAAGTATTATAAATATTCATACCTCGTAATAACTTGGAGGACCCTTAATATTTGATAGATTTAGTAACTGACGCGTGCAAATATGGATACCTATGCACGCAAGTGTTAATATATAATATATCAAGTATTCATATCTAAGATACCAAGTATTTAAAAAAAAAAAAATTGGACACAAGTGTTAACTGATGATTTTTTTTTTTATTTCCATATGGTACTGGATGATATATGAAAGTATTGATTTCAAGTATTGCAAGTATTCATACCTCGTCATGTAAATGTTAATAGTTTATGTATCAAGTGTTTTATCTAAAAGATTTTATCAATAGTTTTTCTTTTCTTATGGTATCAGATGACGTTTGAAAGTATTAATATCAAGTATGCAAGTATTCATACCTCCTTACGTAATTGTAAATAGTACACGTATCAAATATATGTATCTAACAAATTCTATTAATTTTTTTTTACGACAATAGATGATATCTGAAAGTATTAATATAAAGTATTGCAAGTATTCATACATCTCCATGCAAGTGTGAAAAGTCCATGTATCAAGTGTTTGTATCTAAATTAAAAAAAATTCTATTAATTTTTTTTTCACATAGCACTGAATGATGCCTGAAAGTATTACGATATAGAAGTATTCGTACCTTATTCAAATTAAGAAATCATGAAGTCACTATACATTATTCAAATTAAAAACCAAAATTATTTAGAGAATTTGCCCTTGCAATCTCCTCCCATCCAGCAAATTTATAAATGGAATAATTATTCATATCACTTTACCGGTGCTTAGCACATAATATCTCACCACACCGGCACCTAAATCCAAGTATACTGACCTTTTTAACTATATATATTGTCGAGACAGAAATCTGATAATTCTACCACGTAGGTATCATTCATTAAGAACTGAAAAAGAAGTCTACATTACAAAATTAAAAAAACTAAAATGCTTGAAATATAAATTAAAAGTAAAAATCTCTGTACTACTTTGAAGGCCCATTTAACAGCCCCGGTCCTGCCCCTTTTCTCAAAAACAAAATATGTTAGGGGCTAAGTTGCAAAAATTCCTCCATGCTTCTGACCACCTTACATCTTACCAGTATCTTCCAAAGTGCTGATTTTTACTGGTACGAAAATACTCTTGCACTCCCCACGCGAATCTCCATCTACTGCTATGCTCCTCATTCTTCAATTTGTTGCTTCCAATTCTTCTAAGCTCTTACAATGCAATGTACCAGTAACATGGTACTATAAAAAGAAAGATACACAAATCAGATTACTAAATCAGGTTCGAACATGAGATCTAGCACAAATCAGACCCGCAAAGCCCTAATAGGTGTGGCCAATGCATCTAAGGAGGCAACCATGAAGACTTTGTACAATACTGAAAACAAATAGCTCTCAAAGTTTAGATATTTTCGTTTGCTTAGACACCCCCAAATAATTGATTGAGCAGTATTGTTGCCCAACTGTTGCAGTTTACTAAGAAAATAAAACACGCTAGTTGCATTTTTACCAGGATTGACGTAGCAATGTTGGTTTTACCCGGGCTTTGTATTAGAATTGATGTGATCCGAATCGAACAGTTTTCGTGCGAAGGATACACTCATAGCAAGCAACTGCATCTTGCCTCTACTGCTGGACCAGCACTCGATCCTACCGATGATCTCGACAAGGATCACGAACTTCCCACCAGACTTCTCCTCAAAGAACTCGAATTTGTGCCAAACTGATACATGTT
Source organism: Carex sylvatica (assembly GCA_964058845.1). NCBI lineage: Eukaryota > Viridiplantae > Streptophyta > Magnoliopsida > Poales > Cyperaceae > Carex > Carex sylvatica. The sequence continues at coordinate 21,814 of CAXKVR010000535.1, forward strand.
CTTTCCGATTCTCTGTCGGGGAGCCTCTGTGCCCAGATTAGAGGTTAGAGCCAGCACGGAGGACGAATCGGAGAGAAGGTCAGAGAAAAGACCGGACACATGGCGGTTGAAGGAGGAGAGATCGGAGGGATTAAAAATGGAGAGGAAGGAGAGTGAGAGTAAATGGAGAAAATTAGATCAGTTAACCACAATTTGAGTTCAACAGTTTTTTTTAATTAAATTTGAGTTCGAAGTTATTGGAGGAAGAATGGGGAATAACGACCAGGGGAAATAAATCTTTTCCCTATAATAAATTCGTACTTATTTAAAGAGAAAAATGACTATTGTTTTCCAAAATAATGATTCGAGAAGCTGCTTTTTTGACCCAGCTACATATTTTTTCTACAAGTTTTAACTTTTGATGTATGAAAATTTAATTGATTGGTTCACAAATGACTGCATTGATCTTAAAATCACACCTCTTATATTTTTTTTTTTACATTTACTTTTAAACGAACGTTGGAATGCACTCATCGGATGCTAATAGAATTCGACATCTAATTCATCAAATGTACGATCGAAATGCGAAATTTGTATCTTTTAAGGTATCTCGAGTTTTGAGTTTGTATGTGGAAAATTCAGATTGTTCCGATTTTTAAAGTTCCAATCTTAAAAAGTATATTTTCAATTAATATTATCTTGTAAATTCCGGTTACGTTACTTACAGAAATTTTTATTAATAGCATAATAAAAAAATCAAAACATCATCGTTTTGGAAGTGTTTTGGAGAAATTCCATTAATACCCAGGCCACACACAGACAATCTGCAGCTTTATTTAATGGGGACCGCACAACCAGACTCTGCAGATTCAATCTGTGATCCAGTTGTATTTTTTATTTTTTTACTTGAAATTCGTTGCAGGATTCAAATTTGAGGCATTTCATGGTAAAAAAAATTCGATCGTCTGAGCTTTAATTTTTTATTATAAATATTTATGTAAACAATAAAGGTTGAAATTTTTTTTGTGGGGCTGCATATTGAATCTGCAAACCTTAGTTTGGGGTCGCAAATTGGCTGTGTGGCCTGGATAATTCTTGAATTCTGACTAAACAAGAGTGTTTTGATTTATTATTTTTTTATTATGCTATTAATAAAAATTTCGAAGTTACTTTATGCAGGCATACTATGCAGGCTAAGTAGTAGGATTCGTATTCATCTCGCTCTTTGGTAAGAAGTAGGAGCCCCACAGTGGTTGATACGGGCTATCTTAGGGTAGTGGGCCGTATGCTAAATGGGTTTGGGTTGGATCGTCCTACTTGAGATCGCAGGCCAAGAAATAGAGGTGGTGAGATCGGGAGTTGATCTCGGGTCTCCAAAGTTGGAAAGTGACTTGAGAGACTTGGGATGATATCGGAAATATTGAACTTTGACCTGTGCTATTTCCGAGATGTGTTAGTGTATAAGCGTGAGTTGCCTATATTTCACCTTTTTCTGTCAAATGAAAGGCCTTATATAGTGTAACCTATGTACCGCCTCACCCCTGCCAGGGATAAGCCGGTTCGTGAGTTGGTTACTAGATCGTGTAATTATGGTCATTTATAATCGGTGGTTTTGTTGTCAAGCGACATCGTGGTTATGGTATAACTGACGTCGTAAATGGTTATGAGCAGTTATCACCCGAGAGGCGACTTCAGGGCTTTAAGCCGCGAGATACGGACTATCTCGGCCCATTTAAGTCGGTCAGTTGTGGGCACTCGTTATAATGAGTTTCAATCGTGAACTTTGCATTGTATCCCAAGTTGGCCTCTTTATCTGAGGTCCGAATCCCGACCTTGTTCTTGACCCATATTGATGAAGCTAAAAGGGCCTTAGGAACATGACCTTATCTATTCACAAAAAATAAACCAAAATATTATAGTTTAGTGGGAATTCGAAATTCATCCGGACCATTAATTTATTTAGTAGCTTCAAAGACTGGGGTCGCTAATTGATCCTGCGACTCTAGTCTAGAGGCCTCCAAATAAATTGGTGGCCAATTTTTTTTTTTTTTTTTTTTTGTATGTGGCACAGATTTTCAAAGAACGACAAATGTTCATAAATTGATTAAAACTTTTGAACAAATACATACATTTCGGCCTTCAAATGAAATGACACAGATTTCAAGGAAATCGTAAATTTCAGTAAAATAGAAAATATAAAAAATATGGGGCTACAAAGCCAATTGACGGCCTGAATAAATTTCGAATTTTCATCAAACGACAGTGTTTTTGTTTATTTTTTATTATGGTATAAATAAAAATGTCAGTACTAATCAGTGTTTTAAAATGCAGTTTTGTTCATGCATGCGGAAGACTACTGGATACCGCATATGTGAATTTTCATGCGGATTTATATATGCAGATTTTAAAATAAAAATTCATGTATATATATATTATATATATATTCATATTCATATATTTGAATTTATTTCCACATAATGACAACCAATAATAGTTTTTTGACTTTTTTCATATAAATTCTAATTAAAATACAATCAAATTATCAAAACCGCATGGGAGGACTGCATGGCCGCATATTTCAGTCCGCATGGCTACATATTCGGACCGCATGGCCGCATTTTTAATCCGCATGACCGCATATGCGGCAACATGGTTAAAACCGCATGGAAGGACCGCATGGGCATTCTGAGCACGGCTGCCGACCGCATACGCATATGCGACCCATGTGGCCGCATTTTAAAACACTGGTACTAATGACATTTACTCACAAGTCATATATCTATTTTTAAAGTCCAAACAATCAATTTTTATCGTTCATCATAGTCTCTATATTAAAATGTGCTTGGAGACAAAATTTACATTTATTTGATTTTTTTACTATATTTAAAATTAAAATTGAAATGATTTTTTTTAGAAAATAATCAATCAATATTAATGGATATGAGTAAAGTTAATTTTTATAAATATGAGTACGAAAATGTCTCCACCTAATATGTAACGTATCCATTGACACCCGGGTCGAGGTAGCTTCTCTGGCTCCAGAATATGTAAGCATTTTCTTCCCTAACAATTTGGAAGTATTTACGACCATTTATAATGTAGATAAATAATAACAACACTCTTATAAAAAATTAATTTTAAAAAAAAAATGTGGTATGTCTGTTAAGGTACGATTCAGTTAAAGTATGAATCTAGTACATTCACTTTTAACGATGTGTCGAAAGTAATCCAATGAATTAAAATTAAATGCCAGTCATCTTTCAAACTTTTCAGTAAAGTGACATATATAATTTATCAAAGTAAGAATTTATAGTTCAAGGAATAATTGAATTGGACTGAAACTTTTAATTTTAATAAGTATCATAGTATATTATTATGCGTCTCCGAACGCTCCTGTAAAAGGCCCAGTATTTGAAACCTTGTCCTTGGAAATTTATCCAGTCCAGTCTTGGGCTTTTGATGAAGCCCAAATTTTTTCATTCCCTATTTGTTATTCTTTCTTTCTAAATGCGAAAACCCTCAAACCGACCGCTGCTCACCTCTCTCTCTCTCTCTCAAAACCTCTTATTTCATTGAGATTGTTAATTTGATGTATTAATTGCTAATATAATTGCTGTGATATATTACAGTTTTTAAATTAGCAAATTTACTTTAAAAAAAATGTTTTTTTAATGACATACCGGTTAATTAATTTGTTCAAATTTTTTGTAGCACTCTTTTTCTAAAAAAGAAAAATGTGCTGATGTAAACATAGAAATAAATTAAAATTAATTGTACCGATGTGCAGATTAATTTTTAATATTTTCATAAATATTTTTTATTTATTAATTTTAATTACTGAATTGAAGATGCTCTTGATTTTGATCTCAAATAATATGTACTGTTTTTAATCCACTACCCGGGCTTATATGTAGGTAGCAAACAAATTACTACAATAGTTTGTAATCCACTACCCGGGCTTTGTACGTAGTATAGGGAGTCCACTTTGAGATTCGTTCCAAGTTAAAAGGACGGGCCAGATTTACTTATTGCACCTCAGGTACCTGGGGGATCCGAATTCGCTCCCTCAGCCGTTCCGACTGGTGCGAGTGCGTATCCTCTGAGATATCTCAACTTTTGCGTGACCGACGTGTCCGGTGCCTATTCGGGGGTGATGTAGGGGTCAGTATTATGTGTGCTTTGAGATTCGTGCAGAACGTATTTAAACGGTTGAGAGTTTCCATAAAGTCACGGAAATTTTGAGATATCTCAGAGGATACACGTCCACGGAAGAGAATCTGTTGCGACTTGCGATTCTTTGGAATCGCGGGTCGCTGCTTTTCCAAATCTAACTATCCATTTGTTTTGAGATTCGTGTATAAAATTAATTTTTTTTTGAGATTCGTGCATTCCAAAAAATTAATGGTTAGATTTGAAAAAGCACGAATCGCAGGAATTTTTGGAATCGCAGCAGATTTATTTCCGCCGTCCACAGCAATGCAATTCGGTTTATAGGGTTTAAGGAACTTGAACAGTTGAACTCTCTCTTTGTTTTCGTTATTTCCCAGCCCCTCTCGCTCTCTCGTTAAATTAACCGCCACCGATGGAAGGAGAAATCATAATCGCATCGTCTCCAGTGGATACAGGCGTTAACAGTTGGGGTCTAAATTCAGGAACCAAACTACTAAATTACAAGGCGTGCTCGGCGCCTCGTCATGGTCTTACTTCAGTCGGGTCCCGCTTCATCGCTTCTTCTCAGATTCCTGCCTCTCGGTCGGCATCCACTGCTCCAATTTACTTCTGGTCCTGGGACAAGGCATGCTTCAACGATTGTCAATTTCCTTTTTTTTTTTTTTTCTTGTTTCCTTTTGCTTTATTTTATTTTATTGGGAATTTGGTGAATTACACTCGAATGTCTCACAGGTTTACACTGGTTGCAAATAAACACGTGAGATAGTTGTTTGTTGTGCTTCGCTTAACCCAGTGATGTAGCGTTAATTGCAAATTGCGGCAGGAAAATATTGTTCTTTCAACTAATCTTATCTGACAAGGTTGAAGTAATATAATTGACCTATACCTTCATTTTTCTTCTTTCCATATGACTTGATTCAGTTCAGTTTGAGCTAGTGAAAGAAAAGTCTTAGCAATAATAATGTCTGTCAAACTGTTTCTGAATCATGGAAGACAAAGCTTTGGCACAACTTACAATTAAAAGCGTTTTAAGATTAAGTTACAAATCATGAGTTAATCTGGACTTATTTAGTCAAGGATTACATAATTTCAGCCACAATTTGGGGTGAAGAGCTTCCCAGCTGAACCAATTGGGCCTCTTACTGCAAACTCTGAAGGTACCTATTTAATGGGAGGTGGTTCTTCTGGATCTATTTACCTTTGGGAGGTAACTCTAGTTTTTCTTTCTTTTTCATCAAATAAATATATAATTTCTTTTAGAGTACTTCCAGCAGTCATATACTAAGTAAAAAGGTTCTATACTTGTACAAATAAATGGTACCCACTAATATGAGCGTACTGGATACACCGCACCATATCTGATTACCAGAGTAACATATTACTGAGCTACCACGTCTGTGCTTAAATCCTTTTGCATGAACTTTTGTTTTGTTTTAGTGTTTTATTTTAGTGAAGTTATTGCAGTTCATTTGGTTCTTATTTTCAGAGCTCTATTTAAACTTGTATTGTATATCTAGAGGCGATTCACATTTATGTTATAAAGTTATTTGATGCTAATTTTCTTTTGGTCCTTTACTGTAGGTAGCAAGTGGAAAGCTGTTAAACAAATGGCATGCACATTACCGATCAGTGACCTGTCTTGTACTTTCAGATGACGAGTCTCTATTGATATCTGGATCAGACGATGGATGTGTCAGGGTTTGGAACCTAATTATGTATGTATAATTCCATATAAATTATTATCGGTATTTCTCACTTTGCGATATACATGATGGGCATGGTTAATTTGTTAGCTTGTTTTTCAAGTCTATTCTAAATTCCTTCAACTAGAGATAGCTCAAGTCATGTATATGTTCACCAAAAGATGAATATTCCTTTCAAATGATCAAGAGATATTAGAAAGGCCGTTGGATATTTAATAGGATTTTTACTTGTTTTTGGTATAGGTAATATATTTCTTTTGGTTAATAACTTTTTTGTCATGATTTAAACCTTGGATATAGGATTTTTGATGCATTGAAGGCTCAGTCAGGCTTATCATACTTGTATAGCTGGACTGAACATGCATTACGTGTTACTGACATAGTCGTGGGCCGTGGTTTGTCTAATTCTATCATCATTTCTTCATCTGAAGATCGTACTTGTAAGGTGCAGTTCATTTGTTGATATCAGATTTTCTTTTTGGGGATGCATGTCAAATTAGATTTTAAGGTAGGTTTTGAGGCCCGAATGCTAGTACTGGCTAAAGGTCAGTGTAGCTAGGTATACTTGGCACAAAATGACTTCTGGTAGAATACCATTTCCACCCAGGATTTGCATGCATCTGCACAGGTGGTATGGTAACAACTGAACAAATTCATTTTTATGAAGCAACAATGACCCTTTAATGCTATGTCCTTAGCCAAAATAAAATTTCATGTTAGAATAGGTAGTTCCTGGTTGTTATTGTATCAGTTTGATCTGTGCTTGTGTACCTGTAGAAGCCTGGCTGGTATGTGATGCCTGTTGGTTCACGACCATACTTTGCTGCCTATTCCTTTCTCATGTCCACCAGATTGGATCTGGTTGTTATTTTACCAGTTTGGTCTGTGCTTTTGTATGTGTAGAAACCCTGGTGGTAGTTGATGGCCACTGGTTTACCACCATGTTTGCTACCTGTTGCTCTCTCATGCCCAAATTTTTTGACAGATTGACTAAAATGATTGGTTACAGATATTTAGCTTGTCAGAAGGTAAAATTCTGAGGAGCATCCCACTTGATAGTGTAGCAGATGCTCTTGCAATTGATCCTGGGGAACATAGGTTCTACGCTGGCTGCAGGGATGGCAAAATTTACATTAAATCCCTGAATGCTGAAAACAACCCCACGATGGGCATACTATTCGATCACAGGTTCTTGTCTTCTTTTCATCCTCAGCAATTTAGTGTAAAGTTAGAACTTCAAGTTCCACGTCTAGAGTTTTTCCTGTATTGTATTCATTTATTTTTGGTAGTTCTGGGCGTGTCTTTTAGGAACTTATCTTCTGTTGGAGCTTTAGGGATCCAAATATTAGTTCAGTATTTTATTTGTGTGCCTATGATTTTATCCAAACTTTTGGATGCCTGATAAACATATGCATGATTAACACGGGGTTAGAGGTTAGTTTATCTGAAGGATATAATCATGGAAAGATAGTGATTATCCTGCCAATTTGTTCATGTGGTTTTTTTTTTTTTTTTTTTTTTTATGGATTTGTTTAGAACAAGGTTAGGGTCATCATCAGAAATGTTATATGTTGACCCCTGTGAGATGCAGTGGGCCAGTGGCCCAACACAATGTACCGCCTGATCCCACCTAAACCATCCCAACCTAAAGATTCGACAGATTTCCATGACCTGAGCCTGCCTTTCTAACATGATCAGACTGTAACCCAACTAGCCTAACCTACAATCACATCTGATCGAGATCGATCCCAACCCAAATTCAATCAACCTTGCATCGATGTGGATAAATACAAAATTGACATGACCAAGCACTTCTCTCCTCTATGTGTTACTTGGCTTCAGCACTTCAGTTAGTGTACATCCATGATTTGTTTTCTCATTTTCTACCATGTAGTGTGGCTGTAACAGGCATAGCGTGTCGGGATGGAACCATACTAGTATCAGGATCAGAGGATGGCATAATTCGAATTTGGGACATTATGACCCAGCATGTGGTACGCGTGCTAAAACACGCCAAAGGTTCTGACACAGACTCTCTACTATATCTTCACATTTTATTCCTTAAAAGTTTTGCTTAAGAAATGCCAGTTCTTTGTCCTTATATGTAGGTTCATCTTATAAAGTTTGCTGACTTCAACATGATCAGAAAAATGATTTTTTTTTTGTCCTGTTATTAACACTAGTGCTTAATGCTTATATGTCCGTCCTCTTAACATTATTACAGGTCAAAAGCTGCTAATCAGGTCTTACCGATACAAAGCTTCTGTTCTTGTCCAAGATTGCATTGAACAATAATTTCTCATTAGCAAATTTGTAGAAATGTTAGTCATAAAGAATAAATAAATGAATCAAGTCAATGACTCAACAAACAGGGACTTAAAAAGGCATTACTGTTTAGTAGACATAAGATATCCCCATATTTTCCACTTTAACCCTTTTCTTTGTCTGCTTATTTCTTGCAGCTCCTATTAGCAATGTACTACTAGTTAAGCCAACCAGGCAGGGTACTAATTTAGCACATCAACTGCCTCTAAGCAAGTATGTAGATTCATCAGAAGGTGATTTGGGAAGAAATACTGTGATTTTGCCCCAACCTTGTTGGAAGCCCAATTTTTTAAGCTCTGGTTTGATGGGTCGTCAACTAAAAGAGCTTCAGGTAACATTCTTGTTGTTTTGGATCTTCTTACTTAAATTTTGGTACATACAAAATTATTTTAATTTGCATTATATGCTATTAAATTACTGCAGGAGAACAATTCTTCTGCTGTGGCTGAAATGGAGGTAGAGAGACTGCGCATAGAAAACCAAAAGTTGGTTGAAATGGCAGAGAAGTGGAAGAAATTGTGCCAAGATCAGCAGAGCTTTTATGTGAAAGAGCTCCTAGATCACACCAAGCCATAAGCAAAACAGAAAAAAGAGGAATATGTTTAACATTTTTTTCTCAAAATTATATCTCAATTTTCTCCCAGTATCTAGTCATGTGTTTAGATCTCTTTTTAAATGCACTGGGCATTAATTTGCTGTTCAGTTGCATTTTCTATCTAGATTTCAAATTTTGTTGTGCCAATTTGTCAAATATTATCCCTGCTCACTGAGATATCACTAAGAAAAATATATATCAATAATAGAAGAATTAATCAATTTCAAAGTAAGTAAGAAAAAACATATAAAAAAATATTGGATGTATATCTAAGCACAAATAAAACTTCAGTACATATTTTATTATCACACACTATCACTGGAAAAAAAAAACAATGTGAAAATAAATATTCATTGGAATAAATAGAAATAAAAGGATGATTAATCGGTAAAATGATCAATTAATTGGAAAAAATGGTTGATTAATCGTTTTCATTTACAAATAGATATCCGTTAAGTGTATTTGTAATGATTTGACTGCTGTTAAACATTAATGACCATTTGATCGGCTGTTAAGACTGTTTTTTACAACACTGTCTAAGACAAGCACGAACAAAATTTCAATCCGATTTCAAATCATTTTGCAATTTTTTATTTTTTTTTACAGCACGGCATGCTTTACAACTTGGAAGAGCCTAAAATTTGATGAAACATAAGTTGTATGTGAACTACTGGGCTTGTAAAAGTAATTTTTCTGAGAAGGGTGTGAGAAGGCCTGTGATTTATTTTTCGAATTGGGTGTGAAAAGGCCTGTGATTTTGCAGTAGGCGAAACAACTGGGATTTTAATTGGAATTTTGAAACGACAGGCTGAATAGTCTTCTCTCAATTTCTCGAGTCCGCATGCACTGAATTTTGTGTTTAGATCAAGACCGTCTGATGGGAATCCGGACCAATCCAGCCCGAGGTGAAACGCACACCCCCTTTTTTTCGTGCTAAAACAGATCAAACGGTCCGGATTTAAACTCAAAATTTGAGTTACTTTACGTAATTTGAAGTTCAATTTTCCCTAGTCGGAGAGATCAATCCTCCATTTTCCGTCCGATCAAGATCAGACGGTGTGTATTACACTCGCACGGTCGCACACTTTGTGTCCTTATATTACGGGTGTTCATCGGTTCGGTTCGGTTGAAATCGAATCAAACTTGGCAAACCAAAGTTATAATTCGGTTTTAAAAATAGAACCGAACCGAACCGAATTAGCATTGCAACCGAATCAAACCGAACCGAAGTTTTATTTCGGTTTGTTCGGTTCAAACCGAAATATATTAATTTTTTTATTTAAAACCGAAGTATATTAAAAAATAAATCGAAGTATTAAGAAATAAATTAAGATATTTAGAAATAAACCAAGTATTCAAATCAAACCGAACTGAAGTTATAATTCGATTTTGAAAAGCCAACCGAACCGATCAAATAAATCAAAATAACCAAACCGTTTAAACCGAACTAATTTGATTTGGTCCAAAACCGATTAAACCGAACCGTTTGAAAACCCCTAATTACGTGCATCAATGCCAGATGATCCCTCGTACTTGATTTTTCTCTCCAGTACTTGGGCGCCGGTTAGTCGGATCTGACTCTGTTTCTCTGTGAAGATCTTGATGATGTTCACTGTATAACTGTATGATTACTTAATTAATCCGTCCTATGAAATGGCAGTCTGGAAGATGTACAGCTGTCTACAGAAATATGATGACATATTTGATCCATCTATGAGTCTCGGCTGTTGGGAAAATATCTTCTTCATCTGAGATGCACATATGAAAAATGCTGCCTTTATGTGCATGTATACTTTGTAGCTTTGTGTAGCGGATCATATCATACATAAAAGTTGGCTTTATGATAATTCGTACATTAGCCGTAGCGATTTGCAATATGTGTGAGCCGTTAAATACAAAGACAATGTTTCCGAGGCTTCGGTTCTTATTTTGGTCAAAGACCATAATCACTGACAGACGGTTTGTACAGAAGATAACGACGACATTGCTAGAGACCAGGTGCATCCAGTCTCTATGTAAAAAGAGAACTTGTTCTGACGTGGACGTCATTATATTTACTTTATTCCGACTGCAACTTCAACATCTATTTTATGGAACACCCTATAAAAACTATAATTTTTCTGAACCTATTTTTGTAAATCTATTTCCACTCCGTGCTTATTCGTCAAGTTAAAAAATTTGTTATTAGAATTTTTTTTTTTTTTTTGAAAAACTTATCTGTGGCAGCTAACTAGCCAAGGAATTAATGGAATATTTTCGGAAGTACTGGAATGTTGGTTTTCATGTTTCTTCAATTTCTTAAAATAGAATGTAATATATTTTTAATTATGCTAAAATTAACAATAAACGCCTTCAACAGTTTCATACAAACGTTGTGCCGACGATTTAAATTCAATTCGAGATAACTAATTTTATTTATTTTCTTGAATATTCCAAACAACAATTATGCTAATTTTTAATAGACTACTTATAGTCTTGTTATAATCTTCTATTATTAGTACAGATTCCAATTAGTTCAGGGTTAGATGAGCAAAAAATCTCACACATAAATAATCTATCTCCCCCAAGCAAATCTCTCTCTCGTCTCTAGATCGGGTTCTCTGCACTAATCAGCGATGTCTCAAGTACAAGCCGCTCCGGTGGCTGGGGAACAGCGCCAACAAGGCGGCGCCGTCGCACAAGGCGGAGGAGGGTTAGGTCAGACTATAGCTGGAGTCGTACGGATGGCGGTTTTCTGGTACTTCGCAATGAAATTTTTCTCGCCGAAGAAACCCGCCGTCTCTAATGAACCTGCGGTGCTTTTATCTAACACGTTTAGTAAAGGCGAACCTATGGTAAAAATTTTGTTTCTTTTTCAGTATGTGTTGCTAAATTGATCGCGGCATCGGAGATTTCATATTTGAACTGCCGTGATTCGTTTTCTTGGTGATTTGGTTTCTTGGGAGAAATTGGAAGAATGGATGCGAGCATGTATAAATGCTGGATCTTTAGTTTCATATAACATAATTAAGTGGCCTTAGAATTATATACCCCGAGTTTAAATTTGAGGAACTGAAAGGGAGCAGGGGATAGAAGATCGTTGTTAACTTGTACTTCAAGTTCCCCTAGATTGATAGTTTCGTTATTAACTATTTGGAGGATGATGATTTTGTGACGTATCAAAATATTTATTCAAAAATAATAGAAGAATCTACAGAACAAGGTTCTCTGTTTGCAAGTTGCCAAGGGTTTAAGACTTTAAATTACCAAACAACCTGTTACCAACAAATCTGGTACTGAATTCTCTTAGCCACATGCTGACTAAATGACTAATGCTTTTCTGTTTATCCTTGGACAGGATATGTGGTTATATCTCACAGAGCATGATAAATTTAACGATTTTAGTAATGAAGATGCACTCTATTGGCATGAGACCAGTATACCATACGGAGTATGGGGCCCCACCAGCACTCGAAAACGCACTTTGACCTACTACCCATCTGAGGTACTTTGAAATCTGATAAGTTGTTTCTAATTTTTTTCTGTTTGGCAAAAAAATCATCTGCACCGTCTCATGCAAATGCTACATGAATAGTATCCTTTATTAAAATGGGCATGCAAGCAAATCACACCTTAATTTTAGGCTTATAGGTGGAATCAAGGTTTGGAGATGTTGTGGGCTTAAATAAGGTTTGAAGGGTGGCTAGGGTTAGGGTTTAGCAACAAAGGACCATGCAGAGAAAAGGAGGGAGAGTCATTCAGTTTTGCCAAAGGAGAGACTCTGTGATTCTTTTAATCATCATTATTCTGTCTCGTTGAATTACATACACCATTAGATAACCATATCTACTATGGTCAGATATAAATTTAGTTGAAATCTAGACTCGACCTCAACCATATATTACCAAGTTCCGTTTACTTAATGTATATTTGTATGTAATTTCCTTATGGTGGGTATTATATTGTAGGCACTGAAGCATAATGGAAGCCTCTATGCACATGTTTTCTTTGCTAGATCAGGTTATCCTGCTGACCCATCAGATCCAGAATATGACCCCAAATCTTCATTTGGGGGAACGCATTGTAAGTACAAAGCTTATTGCAGAATTCTCTTTTGAATTGATTAAATCTGTTAATATTTTCTAACCATGCAGCCTTTTTCTTAATTGCTACCAGGCCCCAAGCACTGTTTTGCCAGTTCAGTAGTATATAAAAAAAGGTTCTTTGTACTGCTACATCTATGACAAAAAGGAGAAAATAAACCCATCTAAACAGACACTCAATTGTAGATAACCCCATTTAAAACACAAATAAGAAACAAGAATACTAAATTTTGTGAGCTATCTAACAATTTCTCTCACTCTATTTGCAGCTGTTGTAGCTTATTTGCGCAAATCAAAAAATGATAAGAAGAAGAGCTTATTGGATGAAGCATCTCCTAAGGTTGTAAAGATTTAGATTCACCTACTTTTTGCTTTTCATAGACATTGTTTTAGTTGTACTGATATTTCATTTTTTAACAGGAAGTTGATTCACAAATTGAAACCAAAGAAGGACCTGTTGAGTATATTTCATACTGGAAACCCAATATTACCATCAATTTACTTGAGGATGTTAACCGGTAATTTTGCTGACAATTTATTCATCTAGTTACTTTTGATTTATTGAATCTAAGTTTTGAATAATAGATATTATACTCTGTAAGAACTATCTATGACGATGCTCCACGTTTGATAGATTTTATACTTTTGTTGGTGTTTTTTTTTTACCCAACTTTTTTTTTTTTTTTGAAAATGCAGGTACCAGCATAATAACATTCCTCAAACTATTTCTGGACGTATCCTTATATCTTTCTATTAGACTTTATAAATAAGTTCTACCTTTAGGAACTTGTACCTTACATAATTCCATTTAGATTGCAATTAGTTGGTTCCTTTAAACAAGTGATTGGCATGAATAATAGTTTATATATTGAGTAAGTCTATGGTACTATGCATAGTATGGATGGGTCCGTACTACGGATTAATATCTTCATTTTTTAAATTCTAATGGCCGATCCAAACCGTTCAACAGGATTTTTATATTAATATGTACTTGCAGACGAAAAATTTTACATTTTTTAGAATTTTTTTACTATTTTTTAAGACAGGTAGAAAATCACTTGAACTGAAAATTCTGTACCATCCAAAAACAGTGGTTTTCTACCTGTCTTAACAAATAGTAAAAAAATTCTAAAAAATGTAAAATTTGGTCAGCAAGTACTTATTCATATAGAAATCATGTTGAATGGTTCGGATTGACCGTTAGGATTTAAAAACGAAGATATTAAACCGTAGTACGGACCCATCCGTGCTATGCATAGTACCATAGACTCACTCTTATATATTTATAGATTTAAAATTTTCTGGTGTATTCTAGAAATAAACAATTTTCCAACCACTAATTTGTTTTTAGTTTTAATTCTTACAAATATTGAAATTTAAGTATAGAAGGTATTTCTGTTTCCTTTACAAAATTTGTACAGAATTAAAGGTGGACTACAAATCAGGGACTTACTACCCAATAATTTACTTTAACGATTTCTGG
>CAXKVR010000536.1:0-19588 GCA_964058845.1 Carex sylvatica
AGAGGTTATACAGACAATTACTTTTTTTTTTGAGGTTGTATATAAAAAAAGTAAGCTAGACTTTGTCAGATGATTAGTTCCAATCTTTTGTTTGCATTTTAGTCCTTTCCTTAACGCGGTCTCTTACCAGTGCTCCATATCAAGACTCGAGAGATCCATCGACGCAATATTTAGCGAAGAATCTCTCTTCGCTAATCTCTCTCTCTCTCTCTACAAACCCTAACTTCCCTCTCATACAGATCAAACTATACTCTGTTAATTTGTACACCGATCCATCCGTTGACAAATTTACTGCTACTTCTAGGTTTGATTTCGTCTACTTTCATTTTTAGTTATTTCTTTTTGTTTGTGTTCTGCGGGGCCAATTCGGTTCTGAATTTGATGAAATCGAATCAAATTTGTCGCAGAATTCGGTTTTTATCAGGGAATAATTTAGGACTTAGATTCATAATTTTCGTTATTAGTCGGAAATGGTGATTGCTATATTGTAGATTATGTCGATTGAAAAGTACGAGTCCGAGTTTTGTATATTACAAGATGTATCCTCGTCTCTTTATTTGGTGCTTTTATTGAAGAAATCTGGAGAACCAGATATATATTTATTGCGAACTTGTTGACATATCTTTTCTATCTATTTTTTTTTCTTCTGGTTCTCTGGTTTTGAAGTAGTGTTTGATTTGAAGCTGATTAGATGTAAAAAAATATGTACTTAATTTTAACTAGATGGTTTATCTGACCACTATTTTATAGTCATCATATTATATCATTTGGTGATCATTTTCTTTTCCTAAAGTTGAAGTTTATTGCTGGGTCTTAGCTTTAATTTATCAATCTTTCTTTCAGGTTTCATACCAGTTTTGGTGAATCAGTGTTAATGTGTGCATTTCAATGTTCAAATGGAAACATAGATATTTACATTTTTTTTCTTCTTCTTTCTTTTCCAGGTCTCACTAACAAGTTTCGAGCTTAGAAAATATTGCAAAATGTTTACCAGAATATTTGGAAAGCCGAAGGAACAAGCCAATGCCTTGGCTACTCTCGATAAATTAAATGAGGTAACTTTTATATTTTTATCTTTCATTAATAGCTTTTGGTTTCTTATTCCAGGTACTTTGTATGATCATTTTGTTTGTTATTGACCAATGTAGTGTGGAAGCTGTACAATTATGGGCTTAAATGTTCTAATTTTACCTTCTATTAATTCGTGATTTCCTTGTTGATTCCATTATATATTATACTAGTTAAGTTTTGGCTGAATTTTTGTGCTGGTACAATTTTAGCCTGGTGCACATGAGTTTTGTTATAGCTTATGGCTTGTTTTATTACGTGCTCTAGACACTAGAGATGTTAGAGAAGAAGGAGAAAGTTCTTTTGAAGAAAGCAGGCCAAGAGGTTGAGAAGGCCAAGGAATACACACGTGCCAAAAACAAAAGAGGTACCTTGACTTTATTTTAACTTATCCTCTGAAATGTTTTTCTTTTGTGTGTATGTCCTGTATAAAAAAAAATATCAGAGAATACAAACTATTTAGCAACAATAATGCCTTAAATTACACTATACTGTCTATTTGTCTTATTTGTCGGATTTTGGTTGTGTGTCTGATCTGTTCCATATTACATAGGGTAATTGGGCCAGAGACTAGACTTCATTCATTTTAATTTTTGGTTGGACTTTTATCTGATTTCTTCTTTGTTATTTGTGCATGTAGCGGCTATACAATGTTTGAAGAGGAAGAGGCTGTATGAGCAACAAGTTGAGCAGCTGGGCAACTTCCAACTTCGCATTCATGACCAGGTAAAGATTTATTTATTTATTTTAAAGTTTATTTAATAAATGCTTTATCAGTAATGACACCTGTTAGGATTGTTACCACCACTAAACCAGATGCTATGGCTCGATGCATGGGGCCTGCGTTCTGAAGTAATTATATTGTGTACTGATAGTACACAAGTTTTGCTAATTGAGGTTTGCAGAAATTTGGGATTTTATTGAGTTAACAGCTAATGGGGGAAGCCACAAAAACATATTTCACATATGTGGCCAACTGTTTCTGTGTACAGTTAGCAGTGACTGAACTTCCTCTGTTCCATTAATAACGTGCTATTTTTGTGTTGAATAAACAGATGATCATGTTAGAGGGTGCAAAGGCTACAACCGAGACTGTGGATGCATTGCGAACTGGGGCATCTGCTATGAAGGCCATGCAAAAAGCCACGTTAGTATACAATTATTTCATTATGATTGTAATTATTACTTCAAAATGGTTACCATACATAAGCAAGCTATGAATATATTTGCCTTGGTGGTTATTCCTGCCATATACACTGCACTTGTTTATTTAATTTAATGCTAAAATTGACAAAATCTTCTGATAACAGAAATATAGATGATGTGGACAAGACGATGGATGAAATAAATGAACAAACAGAGAATATGAAGCAGATTCAGGAGGCATTGTCTGCCCCCATCGGTGCAGCTGCTGATTTTGATGAGGTAATCAATAAACCTTTATACCCCTTCCCAACACAGACAACATTCACTCATTTTTTTCAAGTGAAGTAACAGATTCTGCATTCTCTTGCAATGCTTTTGCCAAAAGGCCCAACCATTGCCCTATTTTTTGTTGTAATCCGTAGTTAATGAGTTCATCTGGCACAAAAATTGCATGCATTCTGGAAGGTATATTGAAAAGTCATGATAGCAAGCTCTATTAAAAGGAGTATATTGTATATCAATAGGTTCATGTTTCTGCACAGATTGTGATCCTTCTGATAAAAAATAGCACCGACAATAACATACTATGTGCAGCGTATAGTTATCTAAGGGATGTACATTATTAGGTGCACTTGGTGCTAAAGAAGTCTTATTAGCTTCCCATTGATGACCTTTCTTTATTTCTAATTATGTGAACTTTGATTCAATTAAGGATGAATTGGAGGCGGAGCTGGAAGAGTTGGAAGGAGCAGAGCTAGAGGAGCAGCTGCTAGCACCAGCCACCACTGCCCCTGCTGCTCCCGTCTACACCCCCTCTACGGCTACCGCATCAGCCTCCACTGCCGGGAAGCAGCCGATGCGGCCTACTGCACAGAGAACTCAATCTACCCCCGAGGAGGATGAGCTTGCTGCTCTACAAGCTGAGATGGCCATGTAGTGGCCTACTATTTCGGGTATCTACCTTCTCCACTGTCATTCGTTTTTTTTTTTTGGCAACCCCGCCGCCCTTTTTTTGGAGTTGTGAGCTAATAGTTTAGCCATCAATTATTATATTGCAAATTTATGACAATAAGTAAAGCCGAGATTATTGCATGTCAGGTTTTGCATTGGTATGAAGCTTGTACCAAGTTTTTGAATGAGATGTCAGAACAATTTTGGGGTAATATGTTACTGTTGTCTTTTTGTGGTTTGGTCCGAGTGATAAATAATTAAAAGAAGTTGGGCCATATTTGCAAGTATGGAAATGTTGAGTGTTTATTTCAACTATAGCGAGAACAATGCCCTCCTTGCTCATTGAGGGTTTTTTAGATGGGGGTGGGTTTTGTTTGATATGATTTTATTTCATTAATTTATGTGCTCAAATTAAGCTGGTAAACTAAATCACTCTTAATAATTACAAATGGATTTTATTTTCTTCATTGTTCTTAAATTAAATTTCTTTAATTGTGCAGGTTATTGATGTGAAACAAGATGAACAATAATGTAAAGTTGATTGTTGTCTGTATTGTCTTGTTTTAAATACCGTGTGTTAGATTTTTCATATATTGATGAATAGACATCAGCTTCACTTTGTAAGAAGATGCCTTTGATATTATTAGGTAGACGTTTCAAAATGGTCGGTACAAAGAGGCCGTCCCCCCTTTTATGTGTGACACTCTCCTCGTGTCCTTGAATGATTAACATTTATGGTGTATATCTCTCCATGGTTCAATTCTGTTTAGTGAATTTCTCTTTCATTCATGCTTCTCATGATAACATGAAGCAATGGCTGTCTTGCCATGTTTCCAAATAAAAAATATGATTATACATAATGGTGGTGTTTGGTTGAGGGCTAAAATCAATGTTATTAAATGCAGTTTCTATGCAGTATGTGGAAGGTCACTGTATACCCCATATGCAGTATGAGGCCACATATGCAGAAATTTATGCAGTCTTATATATGTGGATTTTTTTAAAAAGGAGAATTCAATGCATATAAACAAATATGCTGTAATATACGGTATCATATAAATAAGTATGTGGTAATATGTGACTTAATATGCGGCCGAATATATGGAAGTAATATACGGCTGAATATGTGGCCACATATGCGGAACCACATATATTGGCTGCATACAAATTTCTATGCGAATTACAACCTAATACACGTGTTGCCACATAAACCGCATTTTACTACACTAACTAAAACTAACGAAGCCTAACTTGGTTATTCTAACTTAGGTCGATTTAAATTATTCATGTTTGGTTGATGCCTAAAATTATACCTTGATTTAAGTTATTCCTTGTTTGGTAATAATTTGATGGTTTAAAGTATGATTTGATATTACAAATTTTTTTGTCTTAAAAAAATTGTAATATCAATAATACAACTATTATTCGTATTTTTTATTTATTTTGATTGAAAGAAATTGTTATGCAAAAATTAATTCTATATCTCAGAGATACATTTTATTTAGTAAATCTTGTTTGATTAAACTTACATGTATATCAATTTATTTTGTCAGAAATATGTTGGGTTGTTGGACAAAAAAATTATTTATTTGTAGTACAATTTCAAAAATTATTTTATTTAATAATTTTTTAGATTGAATTTTTTTTTATTGAGAAATTTATGTTATTTTTAAAAGTTGTTGATTTTATAATTGATAAAGTTATAAGTTTCTTCATGCTTAAACGGAAACAAAATTAATTACTTATTTTACATTCTTTAAAAAGTGATTGAAAATAATAAAAATAATTAAAAGTTATATCTCATATTTAAATAAAATTAAACCACTTAGAGAGATAAATTAGTTTAGGTCAATTTAAGCTAGTCTAAAGATTATCTTATTTCATTTTTGTCTGATTCAATTAAATCATATTTAGCGAAATAAGTAAGATCTAAATTTCTTATTCCACTGATTAGTAGCCAGCACTTAAAAGCCTGGATTATTAGTCGCAGGAGTATTTGTTTGCGTTTCACCTTTTGTGTTATATATAGTTGTTTAGGTTAAAGGCACTGTCCTAGAACGGTCGCCAAGGCTGATTTGTAGGTTGAGCAAACTTCCACATATAATGTATTATTCAGTCGCCAATTAGCTGTCATCCAAATCGATCAATTGGTCTTCAAATTAAATTATTAGGTATAGTACTTTTTTCAAAGTTAGTTTTCATGATCTCAAGTTCTATAGAAATTACACTTCATAACTTCTAATTTTGTATTATTTTTTACTCAATTGTATACTCATAAACATTTCAATGATTTTCTAAATTTTATTGATTCTTTTGCACTGCTTCGTAAATGCGAGACGTAAAGAGCAATATTTGGTTATTTTTTATTCTCTTTTGAAAGTAAAGTTTAAAGTTTATTAATATTTCGACATGATTTTTTTTTTCATTACAAGTGTAATTTACTTCTTAATTGGATGCTTAGAGAATTCTATAAAAGAAAAATTGAAGTAATTGATCTTCTGAACTGTACAATGCTCCATAAATGTAGACTTCTGAACCCGGTCTTTTTATTTTTTATTTTTATTTATCCTGGTTAGATGATGAATTTTTATAACTCCTATCTAATTAAAAAAAAACAAAAACAAAATAAAGTAGGTACATATTTTATGTTGTACCTACTTGGATTAACAAAAAAAAAAGAGATTCTATACTCTAATTTGTGAATAACTTATTTTTTAGTTGTATTATAAATATTTGCGTATTTTAAATTTTGAATGTTAACATGTCTGTAACTATTCAATTAATCGGTCGCATTACGATCAATTGCTTGACAGGTTCCATTCGGTCCGCCAAACAAATACCGTTTCCGATACAGGTCAGAAGACTAGAAGTAAATACGTAGAGATTTAATGATATATAAGTAATGTGACCCATTAATCGGATTTGCCGATACTAGTAGAAGTAAATTTGTTGAGGTGTTACTGAGATTTAACAAGATCTATGTTAAATTGTTAACCAAGATCACTGCAAATAGCATGAAGATTAATATGGGGCACTGTCCCCTTTCTTTTTCTGTACATTGTCAACAACTTGTATACTGTCTGGAAATTTGGTGTAGTAGTAAATATTACTCACGGGATATCAGTGGAACCCATTTTAAATTCTAGTTGAGGGCATGAAAAAAGTAGCATCAGGTGATACCGACAAGCTAATTGGAAAAAAAACATGAAAAAGAAAATAAAAAAGCTGCAACAACAGCTGCTGCTGATGACATAGTGCTTGCTATCTAAGTGTGAAAAACCTACAATTAATAAAGAAAGGTGAGGGAATTACTGAGATTGGAGCCTTTTGAGAATAATCCCAACCACCTCCCAATTATAACCCCTGTAACGGAGCCATCTTGTGATCCGCGCCTTACGATTCTCAATCGATGTATTTTGTCCCTTAATCCACTGCTTTGACACCTGAACAAGTAGTTTATCCATCGATTCTTCTGAAATATCCTCATTTACTTTCTTATTACTGCTGCGACCCCCACCATAATTGTTCTTTTTATTACTTATATTGCTATCATCTTCAGAATTGGTGAACTGGGATTGGAGTCGCTTGACAATAACAGTGACAACCCCCCAAGTGAAGCCCCGGTATTGGAGCCACCTAATAACTCTTGTCTTGCGATTTTCTGTTGACAAATCTTGGCCTCTCAGCCACAGTTTGGAGGCTTGGATGAAGAGACGATCCATGCATGATTCTGACATGACCAGCTGTGCATTACTAGATTCACTCTCATGTAGATCAGCATTCTCTTCATTATGGTTCTGATTAGCAGCATAACTACTATAATCATCATCATGCTCAAAGACCTTTCTCGCAGCTTTGTTTACCTCTGCTTCAGGCACCCCCTTTTGAAGCAGTGCCTAACAAAAAAACAAATGAAATCAACAAAGAAAATGCATTAATTTTGCTGTATGATTATATTATCATTATTAATAATTTATGTGGAAATCAGATTTTACCAACTTTTAGTAGATGCCGCTATTTTTCTGGTATATTCAATTATTTTGGAGTTTTGAGCTAGCATTGTGCTATGCTAACACTGAGTAGGGATGGGGAATGTACTATATTTATGCTTTAAAATTAATTATTAAGTGGTTTACATAACAGAAAAGAAGCCCAAAAGACAAAAAGAAGAATTAGCAAATTAACTTGTTTGATACGGCGGGGACCCCAGGTAGCAGAGAGCCATTTTGACTGTGAAAATGATTCAGCATACAAGCCATCATTCACTAAACCCCTGTTTGTTTAAAAAGGAAAAAAAAATGGACAATCAAACTAAGAGAGGAGGAATGGCAAATACCAAAACATCAGTCATTGACATTGGTACCAGTAGATACATTCAGAACTTCAGGTGCTTGATGGTGACGTCAATATAGTAATGGTTGTTATTTTAACAATATTGGCTCAAAGACACAGACCTATGTTCAAATAATAATAAAAAAACATACTTTTCGCTCCAGTTAGGTATGTAACAATATAATATGGGAAGGGATTGACAACCAGACTTAATCGGCCACCGTTATAACCAACATCAAAATTCATTGAAATGGAAAACAAAAATTGTAGTTGTGTTCTTTATAATTTAGGTAGATTATGCATAAAGTTTGGTGCAATTTGAGAATCATTTGGTCAATTGATCAAATGCCAGTGAAGTGAACTGATATATATCAAATCGCTCAATGATCAATTGGTTTCAAACTTGCAGAAAATTTGAAACATGGCCTATCAAAATAGCGAACATATCTACAATTTTGATCAAAGTGTTGTGTCGGTTTTTACTATTGCAAATAAGTTTCTAGTTAATATAACCTATCCCAGAACTAATTATGAATAATATAATAAAAATCAAAACCTGCCCTTAATGTCAGCAATGACTTTGTCTACCACTTGAACTGGGAATTTCTTGCCACTTAGCTTCTTTCTTAGTTCAGCCACTGAGAAAGCCCTGTTTCACATAATTGATACAAGTAGTTAATTTGAAATAATAATTAGAGAAAAGAATTTATCAGAACAAGAAACCTAGAATAACATATTAGCAAAATTTTGATAAAGCTAATGGATCAGATCCAGTCAAATAAAGAATAAGATATCATACTGTATGAATTTTAAGGCTTTGATTTTTCTTGAAATCAATTCAAGGGGTAATTAAGTCATCCTAACTTTTCATGCTGATTATTTTCTGAGCCTTTGCACAAAGTATATTGTTTTTCAGTTTTTTTTTTTACACAAAGGATGTAATCATACTTTAAGAAATAAATAAATTTGAGAAAGATCAAACCTCCCTGCAAGTAACTGAATAGCAACGTTTTCAGCATCTTCGAATGTTCTTTTGCTGATCTCTTCCTCTTGACAGCTACTGCTATCATCTAAATTAACTACTCGAAAAAAAAATATTGTAAAACAAAAATATTTTTGAAAAATTGGAATTGAAAATGAAAAGACAAAGGTCCTTGAATACATAGATATTCGTCAGTACGAATGATTTGTTAAACATAACACAACCATTTTGGTCTAAACCTGGTCGAGTCTGGTCTACGTTTCACTTTTCATTTTTTAACACTTCTTATCATTTGAAATAAATTTATGTTTAAAGCTCCTAATATCCCATACCAGGAGGGCTATAAGGATATATTAAATCAAAGAACATATTTGAGATAAATTCTTCCTCTATATTTTGTGTACCTCTAGCTTTCTGAAAATTATCTCAGTAGACTAGTAGAATACCATATAGAAGACTATCATGCATGCCGACACAAGCATAAAAGTTTACTCACCATCTTTTAGAAGTCTGTTCTCAGAGGCATTTCGACAAACACTTATGGAGCACTCAACATCACTCTCTTCATGCACCTGCTTCTTGGTCCTCTTCTTTGGCAAACTTGCTAAAAAGAAAAATTGAAACGTCTTACTATGAAATACAATTGAAGTAATATACAAGCGTCAACATGGCCAATTCACCAACCCAAGAATTCAGATCCTCCCCGGTACTGCAAAAAGGAATCTTTTACAATTAGTTGATCCGACCCGTTCTTTTAACTTTGCACGGATCACAAAGAAGAAATAATACTGCCCCTCTGCGCCATCCCGAATAGGCACCGGCTGAGGAGTAATCTGGACCGTCATTATGGTAATTGTAAAAGATTCCTTTTTATGGTACCGGGGAGGATATGGATTCCCAACCCAATAGGTCATTTTATCTTCTTTCTTTATTTATTTATTTTTCTTTTCACCTGTTTTGTTCAGTCTTGTCTCTGAGGCATTATTACAAACAGTTTCCAGCTGCTCTAGAACAGTGTCATCGCATGACTCCTCCTTTGATTTCTGCTTTCGTAAACTAGCCAGAGACACTGGATTTTGAGTTTGAGTTTGAGAGGTCTTGATTTGGGGAATGGAATAATCACTCTGAGTGCACCTAACAGTACTAATTGAACAGCGACAACCTCTTCGCAACCTATGGGGAAAAAGAAAAAAACGAGTTCAAAAAGGTAGCAGGTTTTAGAAAGAATGAATGTATAGTACAATTACACATTACCAAGGAACTGTCAGATCGCGAGAATAGAGTTGGAGGTAGATTTGTAGGCTTCGATTTAAAGAAACACTCCTCATTTTTCTTTCCTTTTTCTGGCGCAATTCTGATACTAAACCCTGTAAAAAAATTGCTGGTTGCTGGAGTTTGTTATTATTGCACGACTACAGCAATTCGTATCCCCTCAGGTTACCTGACTGGAATTGAATCGGACGGTCCGAAAATGGAATTTTTAACTTGGCACGCATCTCAAAGCACAAATAATACTGCCCCCCACTGCCATTCCGATCACCCACCGGCTGAAATTAAATCTGAGCTGTCCATTTCAATTGTGTTAAGTCTGGGAGGATACGGATCCGGTGCCTATTCGGGGATAGCGCGGGGCCAGTATTATTTGAGATTTAAGATTCGTGCAAAACGTATTTCAACGGTTGAGATTTTCCGACAAGTCAATTAACATATGAGATATCTCAGATAATCAAATTTGAGTTTAGATCCAGACTGTCAGATCTGTTTTAGCACGAATATTAAAGGAACCTATGTGTTCTAACTCGAACCGAATTTATCGGAACCGTTCAAATACGTACTACGATCTAAGAGTTATCCGAACCAATTCTAACTTAAAACTCAAATTTACTCAATAAATACGTACTACAATATATTTATTCTCTCTTTCATTTGCTCTCATGTTTCTTTCTAGAATTAATTCTCTCACGAAAATATACCTCCCAATAATTTCTCCCTCGACTGATCGTGCATGGTCCTTTCTCTTTGTGAATTGCCACAGGATTCAGTCCTTGAGGCACACAAATACATAGTCAAACAATGGATGACGACTGTGACATCATCCCGGCATTGGCTACGGGAGGTATGTGGTTGCACGTGCACGGCATGGCTACCACATCAGCTAATGCCGGTAAGTTTCAGCATGGTGCGTATCAGAGGCGAAGCTACATTTCAGAAATGGAGGTCAATTGTAATTACGTACGACATCTGAGCACAAATGAGTTTACAAATTTTGTAAATAGTATTGTTGGCAAATAATTCCATTTCTAATTTGAAAAAAATATCCAGTTTAAATAATTATATCTGATTTTTGTTTTTAATTTTACTGACCGAGCTAGACAAGTGTATAGTAAAAAAAAACGGACGTTACTGCATGAACAATAGAGTCTAGAAAAAAAAAAAAAATGAACCTGCGGATGGACGGATGTTATGCTTCATAGCGTCTTTGTTTCGAGATTTTCGAAAAATAATGCTATTTTTTTTAAATGCATTATTGTGGAATAAGAATGAGCAAGTCACAGATACCAAATATTGATTTTCTGGTGTTCACCATGCAAAACAGGGAAGATAATTAGTAGGTGTATTGAATCCTTTGTTGTAGAATCTGACCCTTAATGAAACAAGATCAGTTAGTATAGTAATTCAAAAGCAATTAAGAAATTGTTAACTTATATATAGATTTGCAGACGTGTATACAAATTTGCAGCAGTTTTTACATAGATCTTTTTTGTAATCTACCCAAATAAAGGAGGAAATTATTTTGCAGTTGGGTCCTCTTCATCTTGTTTCCAAACGGGAAGGATGCCTTGAGCAGCCAATCTTTTCTCGACCCAAAACACGACATGTTTTGCTGTTATTTTCTTCTCGTCTATCAGAAATGGTTCTACTGTACTCACTTCTGACCCGTATGATGACAGTGAAAATCCCTTTGGACCTATAAATTATAACAATGAAATTTTAGAGAAATTTTTCTTAGCTAATATAATGAGATAATTTTACTGGCAAAATGTCATTATATCACTTTTACCCTGTATAAATGAGATATATCAAAAATTTCTTTCCATCTTGTTATGGCCCTGAGAAATTTGAGAAAGATTTCCAAAATCCTTTATACAACACTATTAATAGATATCAAGGTGCTGATTTAGTATTTTGTGTTATTTTAACAAGAGACGTGTGAAAACAACAAATCTCATGCATATTTCTGCTACAAATATGCGGATAATTATACACGATGCACCTAAGTTTGAAAATTTAAACTTCAAAGAGCAAATTACCGGTTAGAGTGCCATTCGGGAAGAAAGCCCAGAAGGAATAGGTTATGTTGTTCTTAACAAATGAGCCCTCCAACTGCAGCATTTGAAATAGATGGTTTCAGATACAAGCTTCATTTAAGAAAAATAAAATAAGCAAAAAATTTAGGGGCTAAATTCAAAATTTAAAACCACTACGTCAACAATGAAGATGTATGGTGCCATTGATTTAGCTCAATTATCTTTAAGTCTTGAACAAAAAAATCTTGCCAGTACTTGTATATAAATAGAATTCAGGTGATGGTAAATTGTTCAGAAATATATATTTTTTTTAAAAGTTTCTCTCTCTTACCCTATTATCTTGAAAGGAAAGTTCAATTTGTGACAAATCTTCTTGAGCCTCGAGTGTAGATTTTAGTGAAGGAATCACATCCTCTTGCATTAGCTCTGGTAATTCTTTTGTTGGTGCCTTTTTCGGTTTCGGTTTTGCTGCAGCTGCTGGCTTTGCCGCTGGTGCTGCTGTCTCATCTGCTGGTTTCGCCACAGGTGCTGCTGTCTCAGCTGTGTCCTTCTTGTCAGTAACTAATGGGATGGAAAATTTGAAATAAACATTTGTTATCTATAGATTAATTTTTATTAAAGTCACGAACAACAGGAAATTTGACAACTATAATTCAAAACCTGTTATTAATACTTAGTTTATAGCGGATTTTGGTTCTAAAAACTGCTAATATTAACTAAAACCTACAAAAAGCCACTGGTGAGGCATCTGAGATGGTCAGGGACTGAAGTGAAGATAAAGTCGATAACCATATATTTCAAATTTAATCCTTTTCTTGCTTTATTTTCATCATTTTTGGTGTAGATCTTGGGAGATTCTGTCAGTCATCCAACTGAATTGAGAACATTTATGTAACAAAGCCGCACATACGTAAATACGAAACTTCTTAATGGCACATATATAAGTTGTAATTTTATATAAGAGGAGAATTCAAAACATAGCAAATATTAATTCCAAATTTAGTGACCGAAAACGATTGCAGAACACTCAAAAAAATTGCAGCCTAAACAAGTCACTGAATGAGCTAATATAAGAGAGCAATGGATCAATATACATGTCAAAAATAACTAGTAGTTAGTTCAGACTTCAGCTTGATTGACGTCCCTAGCTAGTTAATTTATTCGCACTTTTAGCATTAAAATTAGAGGATTGCTCCAGTACATTCTACTTTTGTGGAGAACAAAATTTGAAGCAATTTGGGCCATGTGGTTAAGGAAGGGCATTAAGGGAAAAAGAAATAAACAAGCTGTTTTAAGTTTGGGAATAAATCTAATAACTTGAAGAGATAATTTAGACATTCTCCTTTGAATGTACTTTTTTATTTTACTTCCTTCCATTTCCCCTCTTTCAATTCCCACGTCTGTCTCTGTCTTATTCTGTCTCTCTCAAACAAATAAACCATAGTTTTGTAAATCATAATTATTTTTGGGTGATGATCAACACTTCAATCTAACTTTTAATACTCAACAGCATCTAATTAATAGACTACCCTTCAATCCAATCACAAAATATGATCTATCTAGAGAGACAAATATAGGGGGAGAGGGAGAGAGAAAAAGACTGAAATGAGGACCTAAAAAAAAAATACAATGACCAAACAGAAAAGGGGTAATACTTGAAGGCATCATGTGCAGAGGCGGAGCCAGATCTTTAGACTATGGGATCAATCATATGAAATTTTTATTCTGCAAATGAGGATCAATTTGACAGTTTCATAGCATTTTCTACTAAATTATATAGAAATTTACCAATAAACACACAAAATTTGAAAATAAATGGGGGTCAATTGACCCCCATTTATTATAAGTGGCTCCGCCTCTGATCATGCGTATACATTTATTCATTGAGCTCTTAAGAATATGCATTCATGTTATTATTTGTAAGCAATAAATACATTTATTCATTGAGCCTTATAAAAAAAGTTCTATTTTCCTTACTATGAGGTTTGACATCATAAATCATGTAGTTGATTCCAGTGGGAACATCAAATCATAAAGTGGCATTTTTTGCATTGAAAATAAAATAAAAAAAGGAAATAATATTGAAGATTTACCAGTTGCAGGTGATTCTTGCGTGGTTGAACAGAGCACAACAAAATTTCCTCTTTGGTGACCTATTACTAGAGATTTGGAACTGAATGAGAAAAGCTTGGTTCTGACATGGCTTCTGAGAGGGTAGAATGTGTTCAACGAATGAGCAGCCATCAATAAAGGTTTTTTCTTTCCGGCTAGAATCTAACAAAGCATTTGTGATTAGAGAGAAATGCTTCCGATTACAATATAGACAGTAAGTTTCCCGAATTGGTTTTCGTCTAGTTATTTTTCGCTCCTTTTTTGTGCTTTTTTGTGTGCTTATTGGGAGAGTAGTAGAACCTGGCTCTGGTTCAAACTGGATTTCTATCCACTAATTTGATCGGATTTGATGGCTGCACGCTCCCGCAATTTTTTTTTTGTTTCTAGAGAAGAGATTTCGCTGGGCCTTTTTCTTTTACTCTTAGATAGATATATGGGCTTTATTTGTAATTTTGTGGTACGGAAGGGGCGATCAATCGACACAATATTTTATTTTAGAAATTTAATACATACTTTTAATAAATCAGATAGATGACGAAATTTTTAGTTCCACAGAAGAAGCCGCAGTATTTTTCAAATAATTTGTTGAATAATAACTTAATAAATTATGAGTAGAAGAGTGTTTATTCACACTCATCAAATACAAACTTAACTTCTGCTTATATTTATACTAAGCATTGTCGGTGTTTAATTTTTCGAGAGAATTCTTGATACAAAATCACTAACTACAATATATTATATTATACTTATTTCTAGAATTTTTAATATCAATTATGCAAGGCGGCTTACATGATTCTTGAAGTTCACCAAATGGGCTTGGGTTTCTACTAATTTCTAGTATCTTCTTTCAAAGTCAGTGATGTATAGCCAAATATTAATTCAGTACATTTTCATAATTATTTTTGTACATATTTATTTGTTGGACTTTCGAAACCGTCAAATCTCATCCCACACAATTCTGTGACAAACGAACAGACCCTAAGTCTGTTCGACAAGGATGTGTATATTAAATTTTAACCTGCACTAGTGTGCTTCATAACAACATGCACATAGAAAATGAAGGAAAGAGACGGAAGAAAATAGCGTGAAAGATTACTTCATCTACAATCCAATTTGGAGATGAAAAACTTCGTTGGTTTTCTACACGACTTTCATTGCCTCTTCTCTCTTCTCCACTCTCGAATTTTTTAGTTGCGAAGCAAGTAAACTCTTTAGTTAGATTCAGTCATAGCATATTTAACCTCATCTTCCTTTCATTTTCTTTAATCGTTGAGTTTTGAAGCACGCTCTAAGGAGAGATTGTTCAGTTGTAAAGTTTTTTTTTAGTTAAAGGGTTTCGGTATACCTCCAACATCTTTTAGATGATATTTTCGTGAATTGAATATACAGTCTCTCCTTATAGAGACAGAGTTTATGCCAATGCACTAGACCTGCGGTTTTGTTTAGCAATAAAGTTTAATAGTATTTTTTTTTAAAATCTTTAAACTGAACAAAAACTTTAAGCTATGTAGAACCATAACTTAAAAATTTAAACAAATTTAAATATAGTGTAAGCTATGTAGAACCATAACTTGAAAATTTAAACAAATTTAAATATAGTGGGCAAAAAGAAGAATAAAATAATTTTAAAATATATTTTTTACTGAAAGAAGCATGCATTTAACATGTTTAAGACTCTTTGATTTTTTTAGAAACTCTAAGGACTAAGGAACTCTAAGGTTGTGCTTCAGAACGCGGAGGGTAACGTCTCATTAAAGGGAAGGGAAGGAAGGGGCGACGGAGGTAGTCTACCCTCCGAACATTGTTTTTTACACCTCAAATCGGAGGTACAGATCTAGCCAAAACAAAGCACGGCAGTCTCCTCTCTTCCCCTCCGCACAGACCGCCTACCCTCCGCTACCTCTTCAATTCTCTTCTTCTGAAGCAGGAGAGAACTGTTGGTCAGATATGGTCTGGCAATCTCTTCCTCTCCTCACAATATTTTTCTCCTTCCTTTCCTTCATATACCTTTAATTAGAGCACGCCCTAAAGAGTATACCTCTCCTCTACCTCAAATAGATATATATGTTATTTTAATATCTTTTTAATGGCCTCAACTCGACCGAAATTTATCTCACTTAAAGTAACTCAAATTTGAAGTTTAAATTCGGACCGTCAGATATATTTTGATACAACTATTAGAGTAAAACTAGGGTTTTCTTAAGTTCATCAAGTTTTTTGGTAAACTCAAGTCTAAAACCTATCGAATCGACTTTAATTAAATGACAAATCCGAACTATTAAAATCCATCTACCTTACGAGTGATGCGTCTACATGTGAAAATTTTAAACATTCGAATTAATTTAGTATAAAGTCAAATGGTAAAAATTAGAAGATTAATAAATTAATTTTAATGCATTCATTTTTTTGAATCTTTTTTTACCACTCTATGCAAAATTAATTTTAAAATTATTATTTTTTACATGTAGACGCATCACTCGTAAGATAAGTGGATTTCAACAATTCAGATATAGTCATTTGAAACCAATTTGATAAATTTTAAATTTGAGTTCATCAAAAAACTTAGTAAACTTAAGAACACCCCAGTTCTACTCCAACTATTACATGGATTTCGTACATTCTATCTCAAAGCCAGATTGACTCGAATCTTCATCTAAACTCAAAATTCCAATTTTTTTATTTATATCCAAAAAAAAATTAAATTTTAAAAAATAACTAAACGGGGGGGTTAGAATTTAAAAAGTACCGGCAAAAATTTTTCTAATTTCTTGATTAGAAATCAGATTTTTTTTTTTTTCAGTTTTAGGATTAAAAAAAAAACTGAAAAAAAAATTACGGATTCAATTTTTTTTATTTAAATAGAAATATTTATAATTTATTTATTTTGAATATAATAAATTAACAAATCTTAATTAGTGTATAAAAAAACTTACATCGCGCTACCTTTCAAACTTAATCAAACCGATAATAATTACAATGGTTAGAAAGGATCATACTAACTTCAAACTTAACAAACAGATTGGAAATGGTTACCCTTCTATCCATTGACAATTTATACTGTTAATAATCTTAACTCTTTTTTTGTCAAATCAAGACAATAAAATATAAAGGTTATGTACCTATGAAATTTATGCAATTTAAATATTAAAATTATTATTCAACTCATGCGATTAAAAAGTATATGTTCGGCATTTTTTATATTAAAATTTAAATATTGTGGTCTATAAAATGACCAAGAGAGAGAGAAAGAGAAGTGATAAGCCTCAACTATATATACTTTTGATTAGAGTTTAACCTCAAAAACTAAGCTAATTTTCTTGTATTTTAGTATAATTTTGTGTTAAAATATATCAAAAACCAAGTTATTGCCAAAGTCTATTTAAATTATAAAAAATGAAGCAAATTTTAAATCTACTTGCAAGCTTTTTCGAAAAGTGGTAGAACATTGAAAACGAAGTTACGGATGATAATTTATGGTCGTTTGAAATTCAGTTCACAGAAAATTTCAGAGAGTTCTGCGGCCTGTACAAGCATTGTGTGGGCCGCACAAATAGTCGCACAAAATCACAGCTGCCGATATACAGTTTATATTTTGGCCACAGTTTGGTAATACGAACTTCGATTTGAGTGAATCAAAACTTGACGAAACCAGGACAAAAAGATATACAACTTTCATGAAAGAAACAAATCCAAATTCGGAATGTAGAATTTTGTACAGCTGCACCAATGGTCGCACCAGCTTAGATTATTTGGACAGATTTTATTGCCAAACTGACACAATCTTCACCAATTCACTTCCAGATCTTGTTTGCTTGCTCCCAAAGACACAAAAATTGCTATATATTGGCAGAAAGACAACAAGGAAAGATCAACTTTTAACCTAGCTTTTATTTTACACATCTTTTCTATCTTCTCCAAGTGATTCCTAGCGATTGGAGCTAAGGATTGAAGGTTGCTCGAGCGAACAAAGTGAAGACAAGGGGCAACAAGCAAGGAGAAGGGTGGCTGACCGACACTGATGAATTTTTTGAGCTGTTCTGAAGTTCCTGAAATTGGCTAAGTACTGAGTGCGGGTGGATGACCCGCACTAGAGGTGAGTGCGTCCACACTAGGCTCGGACTTTTTCCTGTGAAGTGCTGAGATGCTGAAAATTCGTCTAAGTGCTGAGTGCGTCCGCACTGATGATGAGTACTTTCGCACTGTACCCCAAACTTCTTTTTTTATTTTCTCAGGTTGTAGATTTTCTCGCTAGCTTTTCGAAAAGTAGTCATATGCCCAAAACGGAGTGACGAGTCAAAATCTATGGCCATTTTAAGTTCAGTAAGTTCAGGACCCCGTTCTGCATTTCTGCTACAGTGCGTCCGCACTGGTTCTGACTGCGGGTGATCCATCCGCACTGGGAGTATTTTTCTTCATTTTTCATCATTTTCTGCACTGTAAAGCCAAACAAACGCAGTAACTTGATTCCAGATGTATTATATTCACTTTATATTCAAAATACAAGATATTTAGTGTTATTTTATGATAAAAATTAGATCGAATATGTATATAATTTATGCTTATCAAATTCTCCCAAGCTTGAACATTGCTTGTCCCCAAGCAATATCTAAACTTGGAACACAATTCGATCTCTAATTTAACCCTATATATCAAGTATACATTTCTTAATCAGAAAATTTGTATGATCTTGCCAAAATTTAGAAACCTCAATGTAAATTTCTACAAATCTAAAGTTCAACCCTTGGTTAATCATGCTTCACACCACAATTCGATTACTCTAACTTTTATTTTCTTAAAGGCTTAGAATTTGTAAACTTCGGTTATCTAAATTTGTTACAACAAATGCATTCTTATTTATGAAAATTCTTTTAAAAATCCCCCAAGCTTGGATCAAGTTTAGGTTAGAAAGTCGCGGACTTCATGTGTTGATATTTGCAAATTTAATTTTTATTTTGTTGCTTTTATTTTATTACACTATAAATCTTTATCCTTAGGACAAAATCGGTTAGTTATAGATAGCTAATCCATACCCAACTGTTTTAATTCAAAAGTGCATTTGCATGCCCATGGTTCAACCCTTCCATGAGACGAACTCACAAGTTTAGTGCGAACCCGATCACTTTATCGGGCAAACTAGCAGAGCAAAGTGTCAATGATTCATTGCTATAAGTACGTCATATCGTCATAACATAAGCAAGTGGAATCCTTTTTATTTCTAAATTTGTTTTCAATTTTGAACAATTTTTCAATATTTTTGCAAAAATACCATGAAAACACACATCCATAGGCATTAAATCATACCCATAGATATCCCGATCTTTCTAAATTCATTTTCTACATATAAGATACATTTTCAAAAAAATAAATTTAAATTTCTAAGTTTTTATTTTCACTAAGTTTCTCGTCAAATTATGGGGTTATTTCAAATTATTCCAAGGGTATTCCTAAAAACTGGTTAAAATTCTCATTAAAATTTCTAATTTTTCGACAATTACTCAAATTTATCAAAAGTTTTGTTTTTGCCAACTTTTAACACAAAAATTAAACATGATTTTATACTTTATGCATTTTCAAACAATTAAGTTTAATTATGCAAGACTCTATTTTTATAACTTCGTATCACAAATCATATTCAAGGTCAAGTAAAAATTCAAAGTTATAAATCATAAATTTTGAAAGATAATTAAAC
>CAXKVR010000537.1:0-13856 GCA_964058845.1 Carex sylvatica
GAATTTCTTCAAGTATTACATTACTCCCACTACTTCCTTTTGTGAGAAACTCCTTCTCTAAAAATACACCATGACGAGCAACAACTAATTTGTTCTCGGACTGGTAATAGAAGTAATATCCTTTCATTTCCTTAGGATATCCTACGAAAAAGCATTTGTCAGATTTAGGATCAAGCTTGCCAGACGTCGGGCGTTTGACAAATACTTCGCAACCCCATATTTTAAGATAAGACATATTTGGAGATTTTCCAAACCATAACTCGTACGGAGTCTTTTCTACTGACTTAGATGGAACCATATTTACTGTTCGTGCGGCAGTTTCTAGTGCGTGTCCCCAAAATGATTTTGGAAGAGTGGTGTTACTCATCATGGAACGAACCATGTCAAGCAGAGTTCGATTCCTTCTCTCAGAAACACCGTTCCATTGCGGTGTCCCCGGAGGTGTGAGTTGTGAGACTATCCCACATTCCTTTAAGTACGTTTTAAACTCAAAACTTAAGTACTCGCCTCCACGGTCCGATCGTAAGGCCTTAATACTCTTGTTTAATTGATTTTATACTTCAGTCTTGAATTCCTTGAACTTATCAAAGGATTCAGACTTATGTCTCATCAAGTAGACATAACCATATCTACTGTAATCATCAGTAAACGTGATAAAGTAAGAATAACCATTTCTTGCACAAGTACTTATAGGTCCATACATATCAGTGTGTATAAGACTTAATAAGTCACTTGCCCTTTCGCCCTTTTTGGAGAAAGGCGCTTTGGTCATTTTTCCACATAAACAAGATTCGCATGTGTTAATTGATTCAAGATCAAATTTACCAAGAAGTCCAATCTCGTGTAACTTCTTGATGCGTCTCTCATTTATATGACCAAGGCGACAATGCCACATGTAAGTCGTGCTTTCATGAGATGTTTTGAGTCGTTTATTTATATTGAACATGGGTTTTTCCATTTCCAACATATATAGACCATTCATCATACAAGAGGATCCATAATATAACTCATTTTTATATATAGAACATCTATTGTCCTTTATAACAAAAGAGAAACCATTCGTCTCTAAACACGAGACCGAAATGATGTTCTTGGAAATGCTAGGAACAAAATATACATTTTCAAGTTCCATTATAAGCCCGCTGGGCAAATACAACTCTATACTTCCAGCTGTTACGGCTGCAACTAATGCTCCGTTTCCAACTTGGAGTTGTACTTCCTTGTTACGTAGCTTCCTTCTATTCTTTAGTGCCTGCATATTCGAACAAATATGAGCACATGATCCGGTATCTATTACCCAATCATTAATAGAGGTAGCAACATTAACTTCAATAACAAATATACCTGAGGTTGAAGGTTTGGAAGCTTTTCCAGACTTCAAGTCCGCCAGATACTTCGGGCAGTTTCTTTTCCAATGACCTTTTACGTTGCAGTAAAAGCAGTCAGAGGCAGCAGAAACCTTTACCTTGGGAGGATTCCGTTTAAGAATCTTTTTCCCCTTGCCCTTGTACTTAGGAGCCACCTTCTTTGGGGCTTTCTTTATCTTCCTTCCACCAGCTTGGATCATGAGGACAGAAGAGCTCTTCTTCATGTCATCATCAGCGATCCTAAGCATCCCTTGTAGCTCTTGCAGACTCTTATCCATCTCTAGCATGTGGTAGTTCATGATGAACCCCAAAAAGCTGGGAGGGAGTGAGTGCAAGATAATGTCCGTAGCTAATTCCTTGCTTAACGGAGCATTTAGTTTCTCCAGCTGCTCAACATCGCTCGTCATACGGAGCATGTGAGTGCCAACAGAGCCGTCCTCAGTCAACTTATGACTAAGTAGGGATTTGGTCACTTTAAATCTCTCAACACGTGCTTGCTCTTGAAATATATTCTTGAGCTGTTCGCACATGTCATAGGATTTAGTGTCCATGAATCGGCGCTGCAATTCAGGACCCATAATTCCTACCAATAGACTTTGTACATCAAGCTCATCTTCTTTGTGCTTGATGTACTTAGTGAGTTCCTCTGCTGTGCCGCCCGCTTTGGGCTCATCAGCAGGGTATGGTGTGTTAAGGACATATTCCTTTTTCTCACGTCTTAGTACAATCGTAAGGGTACGGAGCCAATCAATGAAATTGGATCCGTCCGCTTTCAGTGTTGCTTTCTCGAGCAGGGAGCGTAAAGAGAAAGACGTTTCTTTAGCCATATTTCTACAAAGTTAAAAGTAAAGATTTTAGCTTTGTTCATGTAATGCTTTATTCAAATAATAAAACTCCCACTACAATTTTGTTCTATTCCCATTTGTAGTAGGACCAAGATCCCTATTTTTCATTAATGTACAAGCCAGCTTTTATGCATGACTCAGCCATTAGTTATTTTTAGGTAAGCAAACTTGCTAATCACATCTTCTTGTGATTCTTGGTTTCGTTAAAACATCGCGTGTTTTTAACGAAGACTTTGCCCCAAGCCCAAAACTGTTTTGAAAATCATTGGTAAGTAACCTCACTCTATTTGGTTTGATATGTCGGACATAACCCTCGACCACCAAAGGTAAAAGGCGATGCTTGCTGAGCAAGACCCGTCAACCAATGAACAATGATGTGAGGAGAATAGAGTAGGAAGGGCATATTACTTAATTAACGGGTTGGTGTTTATGCTTAACAGTGCCAGCAATCTTTAAAAGAGATATGTCAGGAAACATTCCAGGGTTGTCCACCCTCCGTATTCCTTTGGCATCAAAATCCCTTTCACATGCTCAGCTTTATTAAGCAGTCAGTTCTTGTAACTGACTTTAGACATTCTTACGGACACGTGAAAGTCGTCTGCCAGAAAGACAAAGGTGAGTTCCTTCACAAATCTTTCTTTGACATCACGTTCTTTCACGGTTCCTTTGAAAGCGATAAATCTAATTTATACATTTCATATCAAAGCAGTAAATCTAATTTACTTATATACGAGACCAAGTCAGGTATATTATTTATCAGTTACTAATTCTTTATTTTGCAGCTATGCTCAGTTCTTATTTATACCGTTAAAGCACATAAACAATTTATATGTTTTAAAATCAGATATTCTTTTCGGTCCATAAAGTAACTTGGTAATGTGACAAAGTTCCTTTTCGGCCAGTCATTAGGACATGTAAAAGGGGCTCCCAGGAAAAACCGGGGTCACGAGGACCGCTTAGACTCAGTCTTTCCTAGACAGAACCATCTCTTTTACGGTATGGAAATGACAGCTCTTACTAAGGTACTTTATTGCTTCATCACATTCTTCGATGAACTTTACTTATCCTAAGGTTTTCGAAAAGGCGAAAGAGTTATATTTTGCCATTTCAAAAGCGTTAAAGCAATTTGGTAATGTGACAAAGTTTCCTTTGGGCCAGCTATCAAGACACGTAAAAGGGGTTAGTCGAAAAGCCGAGACTTTTCTTGACATTAACCTTGTCTTTTACGGGTGGAGATTAACAGCTCTTACTCAGGTACTTTATTGCTTTATCACATTCTTAGATATACTCAAACACAGTTGAAAGTTTTTGAGAATGAAAACATAAAGAAAGCATAAAATCCTATTTTATCTTTCTCGGTCGGAAAACCGATCCAAGAAATGTAAAAGTTTATATTTCATAAGAAAGCATAAAGAAAGCTTAAATCTAATTTAACTTTCTTAGTCGGTAGAACCGAACCAAGAAAATCTCATTTCTAATCGGTTTGGACTTTAAGCTGCAAATGTAAGAATTAAACTGATATGCGGTATATGCACCTAATTTGCATAAGTTATAACTTTTAGAAAATCAATCAACGGGAGAGCCTTGTGCTCTGATACCACTGTTGGGGTTTTGACAGTTCAAACCCATTGATTTGATTAAGTGCGGAAAGAACGTAAAACAAAATTTTTTACTTCTAATCTTAATCCAAGGATTAAACGGGGTATGTCAGGAAACATTCCAAGGGGTTCACCTTCCGTATTCCTTTGACATCAGAACCCTATTTATCCTTTTACAGATCTACTCCATAATTGATTTCTAAAGCATTAATCTACTTACCAATTAAATAGATTAATATAACATGTATATACCTTGTTTCCAAATTCAGATTGGAATGTAGCTGAGCGAGAAGAGCTACACCAGGGAATGATTTGTCTCATAGTATCACACGTGTGATACCTCTATCGGTTATCCACCAGGACTAACCAGAGAGCGATTTATTTCTTATTGCCAGAAATACCGTAAACTGCAATTTTTTGCAAAAACACTATTCACCGAGAAAATAACGAAATAACACTATTCACGACCCGCAGTTATTCCGATTCACTAATAAGCAAAAACAGAAATACCGTGACTTTCGTAAATCTATTATTTCTGAATCCCGTAAACTACCGTAATCGAGAAAGAGAGAAAATAGAAACTCGAATCGATCTGACAATCTGATACGATGTGAATTAGTAGTTTTTCTCTTTCACCCTCACCCTTCTATTTATAGGCAAATGAGGAGGTTTGCCAAAAGACCAAAATACCCCAACATTTGGCCTAATTACAAGGCATGCCATTTTGTGGCGGTTTGGAGAGGTGATAAATCAAATTGATTTTTGCATCTCATGGCCGACATGAATTTGTTTATATATATATATATTTTGATTTTTGGATTTTAATATTTAATTAAAGTTTTAATTTGCTAATGGTTGTTAGCTCAAAATTCAAAATCATAATTAATATTTAAAATCTAAATCAAATATATATAATTGTTCTAAACAATTATATTTCTCTCAGTTCGATTTCGGTACGGTTTTATACAACGTGTCGAACACGTTTATAAATTAACTTTTGTTTTTGGTTGTCATCTCGTATGACATTTATAATTTAATTATATCACGTATAATTAATTATAATCATCTTAATATTAATTATAATCAATTTATAATTAAGCAGTAAGATTCTCCGATTAGCTCCTATATGGTGTGACCCAATAGGATCTGTGTTATGTTGGTAAATAGAATTAAAACTGTTTTAACTTCTATAATCATGAGAGGCATCTGGCATAACGCGTCATGACCATCCAATTACACAGATGATGCTGTATTGTACAATATCACGATCCAGTAAACTATTTTACTCGTGTCAGTTCTTTCGTCTCATAGCTATCAGATCAGTTTTAAGGTAGGTGTGTGTCATCCTTGCAAACTTAATCTTTTCTTGATCTTGAGCAGATTATCAAATATAATTACTCTTGTAATTATACCGCTAGCAGATAATCTTACTCTATCAAGGGGCCCAGTGATGCTATAGCTCGTATAGAGATATGAGGGACAATAGTACTTTTGGTAAACCATCACTACCTCAGCTAAGCTATGTGTACCGAAAAGCTACCGTTATAACTGCGTTTTACCGACAGCGTTAGATAACAATCACACATACACATTTCTCAGTAGGAAAGATGAATACCTCATACTTTAGAACTTAACACTGAATGAAAATATTAATGACACGTACACAATTCTATTTAATATTTCATTCGGGGTCTGTCAAATACCATGTTCCTAGAACATGTATCTATGTGATTAAAATGACATCTCTTGTCAGTGGTCTGTAAAACTTGACCATCTTTTAATCCACATACTAACCTTGTAATGGTTAATTAGTGTTCCTGCTAATTACCTCGGTTAGTGACTCTTAAGAATATATATATCATCTATATTATGAAGTTTCACAATTCCAGTTATTGACTCTAGTCAGATAAAGGAATGATTCATAAATGTAATAATATTCAAGGCAACAAAATGACAGTTTGTTTAATCACTCAATTCATGAACAAAGCTTTATGATAATTTATCGTATTATTGACTTCTAGATTATTACAAACTAACAATTATGACATTTTATTTTAGCATTTCATCTCATGTATTTTATCTTATACATCACTATGAAATGTAAAATACTTATTGTTTCTCTTCAGTTGGTGTGATCGTATAGATGATCTATGTCATCTTGGCAATAATATAAAACTTTATATTAGTGACTATAAGAGGTTCTATCATTACATTATAGTTATCCAAACGACATAGTTATTATTTACTCAATTCACTAATTTCGTGTCTATCATTGTCACATGATATTATGAATAATATGCAAAATAGGATCGTGTCATTTTTTCATTATATTCA
This sequence comes from Carex sylvatica, assembly GCA_964058845.1. NCBI lineage: Eukaryota > Viridiplantae > Streptophyta > Magnoliopsida > Poales > Cyperaceae > Carex > Carex sylvatica. The sequence continues at coordinate 6,145 of CAXKVR010000537.1, forward strand.
TTTTCTTGGTCTCTAAAGTGAATTGTAATTATAACTACATCAGTTATATTGCATGCGATATAATTTTACTTTACCAAGGGGCCCAGTAATATCATAACTCAAATTGAGGGACAATGATAATATTAACATATAGATTTCTCCCGCACAAGTTATACACAACAAACTACTATTTTATTCCTATCACAAGATAGTATTTAAATTGCAATCACATTATATACTTCTCATGTGAAAAACCTACACATCTCATATTTAAGATTCTAAAGACACAATGGAAACATTAATGACACAAAACACAATCCATATAATGTTCCATTAAAATAGGTCATGTTCAATACATAAAATACACATTTTATATATTCATGTAATTAAATAATAATCCTTTATCAACATTTATAGAACTTCAATGTACTTTAATTTACATGACAGTCTTCCTCGGTAATTAATGTTCCTCTTTAATTATCACGATCGTGAACTTATTTAGTAATTAAATGTTTCTCATCTTAGGAGTTCTATGATTCAAGACCAAGAGCATCTTCTTGAATACTTTCAAAGATATAACACATAAATCTCAAGGAACATGAATACATAATATTCGCAATAAAATCATGAATAACATATAAATTATTATTAAAAGATAACTTTCAAAACACACATCCTTCAAAAAGAAACATCCATGACAAAACCTAAAGTACTAAGAAGATCCGTCGAAAACTCGTATTTTCGCTTCTCAACTTTGTCTCCAAGCTTAGCCGCCAAAACCAAACCCTAGAATCTCTTTCTTAGCTCCAGAATGAGCTCTCTGGTGCAAGAAATCTCGCTTATATGCTTTTCTGGCCGACCTTCCTTCAATTGGACTTATTTTCAAATTCTGAATCTATTTCTGGAAATGCTTGACACGGCCCGTGTGGAAAGCTACACGGACTGTGTAAAATCTTCTCAATTCCAGATTGTTCCTCGATTTTGCCTGATTCTTGTAAAATAAGAACAAACTTGCAGCAGTATCATATTCTATAGATATTTCAATGAAATACTACCGATTTAATGATTTTAAACACATGTTTTGATACAAAATATGGGTCGAAATATATATAAGTTTGCGAGATATCAGTCCCCGCATCAATCTTCATCTTACAAAAATAATTGACATCATAGGTATAAACACTTCTGTACATAAGTATAAATACTTTCAATACTTAGATATTAATACTTTCAGTGTCATATGTAAAAAAATACTTGCACAATGAGGTATAAATACTTGCGGGATGACAAGCCTAAAAGTATATCATAATGTATCTCATTTGAAAGAGAAAATTGTGTAGGTATTAATACTTTCGAAAAAAAAATTAAAATTGTAGAGTTTTTGCAGTCCCCGCAGAAAGTTATCTTTCTGCATTTTATTTTCGGTGGTCCCCCCACGAGTACTGTTATCTTTGCGCTACAATACCCGCACAATAAATAATTATTCACCTCATAGATATAAATACTTCCGTGCATAGGTATTAATACTTTAGGAAAAAAATTTGAATTGTAGAGTTTTTATGATCCTCACAAGAAATTATCTTTCCATATTTAATTTTTGGTGATCCCCTGCAGGTACAGTGCGGATACTATAGCGCGGGTACTATTATCAGCTCCCTTTTTTTATAAGCTTAACTCTAAAATCATTAGGTCAGTTTCAATTGACAAATTAAAATCATTAAAATCGATTAAAATTGATTTAATTCACATATAATGTGTTTATATACAAAATTCATATTTTTTAAAAATAAAAACTTATAAGTTAATTTTAAAATTTATTAAAAAATTATATTAAATTTTACATGTAAACATAATTTTTTTTAAATTATAAATTGATTGTACATTAAATTAAGTAAAGTGGAATGGAACATGATACTGATGCACCATTTGCAGCCATTTTTATTATTACCCCAAAATTTTTTTTTAAAAATGTCCCTACCATATTTTTTTTTTCAAAACTGGCCTGACTGCCAAGCCTACGGGAGGCCCAAAAAACCCACCAGACCGCCCCCATCACAGGCTGATGTTGTACCAAAAAGTTATAGTACAAAGTTTCAATACAGCAAGCTGTACCTTTTAACCTTTAATACACTTTTAAGTTCAGATTGCAAGTGTACAATCCTACCGCGTAGTATATTATTGGGTATCGATCCTCAGGGAGTAAGTTTAGATACTAGGTTTGGACTTAATCAACTAATTTCAAAATAATAAAAATAAGTAAAGTGAAATAAAAGTAGAATTGGGGGTTTTGTTTAAGTAATCCTAAAGGTTGGGTTCAATACCCGAGAATAAGGAATTGTAAACAATAGATGTAAATAAAATGAAGAAAGAAAATATTGGTTTGCTTTCAAGTTTAAGGAGATCTATGGGTATTCGGTCTACAATCCCTTGTTAATTCTATCTATTTGGTATTTGTTTAAATTCATGCATGATTTGATGAGGTTTCTAACATAATATGTAATTAAGGGTCACTTTCGTGAATTAATAACGTGCCTAAGCAATTCGGACTTCACAGTTACGTCCTTCATCCTAGCTACCTAGACCATAAGCTCTTGTTAGTCTCTCCTCTCCTCAAATATTGGTACTTCACAGTTACGTCCTTCATACCAATATCCGATTCAATTTGAGATGTCATAATAAGGGTATGACTTCACAGTTACGTCCTTCACCAAGTCCCTAACCCTAATTTCTGTAGTTCCAGTTTGATTTCACAGTTGGTTAGACCTTAATCAAAACCTAAGGTATTTGTGTTCATAATTGATACTCTCCTCTCGTCCTAACTTCTTTGATTCTTTCGAATCCAAAGCGGAACTACATCGATTTTAAGTACTAATTATGTAGTTAACACAAATTATAAATCTCAGAAATTAGCATCAAATCCCATAAAACAATCATAATAAAAACAAATAACCGAATAAGATACAATTAAACAAGTTCATGCATTGACCTAAACCCCTAGAAAGAGATCTACTCTCTCTTGGAGAGATCCATTACAAAAGTTGGCAAAAATAAGAAGAAATGAAATAAAGAAATACTTACACCCTTTATTGAATCAAGAACCTCAATCTTGCCTTCTTCTTGCTTGAACCTTCTTCTCCTTCCTTGAAAAGCTTCCGGAACTCCTAAAATGGCTGCAGATTTATTGCTATATCTCAATGGAAACTGGATGTGAGATGTGAGAGAGAGATGTGAATTGTGTGGTGATGAGATGTCCCTTGAATGGGAAAGAACTCCCTCTTTTATAGCCAAGGACTATGCCCGATTTAGAGGCTAGAAGGTGGGGTTAGTGGGTGTTATTTTTGACTTGTTTTCCTGGACTGATGTGTCCAAATTTAGATGTCAAAAACCATCATTGGCTCGCCAAAAATAGAATCCGTGTTGAAAATGTGTAATTCTGGCAGTCTGCGGGTTTAGTGCGTCTGCACTGTATATGAGTGCGGGTGGATGACCCGCACTGAATTGAAGTTTCCTTTTTTATGAGTCTGGAAATTCTGCGCATTACTTTTGGTGCGTTCGCACTGTATATGAGTGCGGGTGGATGACCCGCACTGGAGCATGTGGCGCGTAGTTTCTGAAATCGGCTAAGTGCTGAGTGCGGGTTTATGGGCCGCACTGGACTCTCAGTGCGGATGCACTGGGCTCGAACTTTTTCTAGATTGCGATGAGATGGTGGAAATTTTGGCTAAGTGATGAGTGCGTCCGCACTGTCAGTGAGTGCGGGTGGATGACCCGCACTAAGAAGTATTTTCTGCAATTTTCATCTTTTCCTGCATTCTAAAGCCAAACAACCACAGTAACTTGATTCTAGGTGTATTTTATTCACTTTATATTCAAAGTACAAGATATTTGGAGCTATTTATTGATAAAAACAAGATAGAATGGTTATATAACTTCGTAAAACATCTTGACAAATTTGCAATTTCAAGCATTAAAGTTCAAAATCACAAGTCCTACTCAAGGTCAAGTAAAAATTTCAAGGATATAAATCCTAAAATTCCTAAAATAATAAATATGCATGCAAGATATAATTTCTTCCCATCCCCCAAGCTTAAATAAAGCAATGTCCTCAGTGCAAATAAAATAAACTAAAAAGAGAGAAGAAACATGAACTACTCTACGAGCGTAAGGTGGCGGTAGTACTATGCAAGATCACTCATCATCTTGATCCATGGCGTCTTGATTTTCGGTGTCTTCCTCGTCGTCCTCGTGTTGAGTTGCCGCTTGTTCGGCTTGAGCAGCTGCTGCCGCATCGCGCTACCTTGCCAATTCTTCCTCTCTTCTTATTGCATCCCTTCTTTGGTATGGTGGTGTAGGAGGATCATCCTCATAAGTGGGGTTGTTGTGCATATATTCCTTGCGGGCATAGAAATTTGCCGATGCATCCTCGGCTTCCACCTCATCCATTCGGCGCTCAAAAGCGTCCATGCGGCTGTCTATGTGAATGTGCAAATCGCCAATGGAGGTATTGATAGTCTGCATAAAGTCCCACATTTGTTGCATAGATGGCCCTCCTTGTGGTTGTGCAGCGGCGGGAGCCTGTTGCGGCTCGGCGGGAAGTTCAGGTGGTGGTGGCGGTTGTGGCTCAAGTGGCTCATCCACTATTTTCCATGTCTCATAATTCAATGGATCGATTCCGGTTTGGAGTGGTAGCCGGTGTTGGATTTTTGACGATCCCAAATTGATCCATGCTTCTTGAATTTCATCCCACTTGATCAGCCGTGCCCTTTTCAAGACATCTAAGTCAACCAAAGTGGGACCCGGCACCTCATCATCTCCCGTAGGAATGTTCAAAATTCGGGCAATTTTTGTGATTATGCCCCCAATGCGCACCATCCCGCCCGATTGCTTATTTGTGGCCACTAAGTTGATGTGTTTAGCCAAGTTATACCCGAGATGTGGCATGTATTCCATCTCTCCATTGTTCCTCCAAAGCATGCTGCACACATATACCATATCGCCGAGGTTGAAGACCGAAGCGGTCTCCCCTCGGGCAAAAAGAGTATGAGAGAGTACCCGTTGGAGATAGCGGAGTGTCGGGTGGAAAATATTCTTGACTCTCTGTGGGCCAAGCTCTCCATCATGGCATGTGTACAAGCGGAATTGGTGCTCATTTAGGTCATGAAAGAAATTGAGAATTGATCGCATACGCTCCACATTTTCGGTGGGTAAACCGAATCCGGACATGAGTTCAGTGGTGTGCATTTCGTGGCGATATCCGCCAAGGTTGAACTGCATAACCCGCGAGGCCTGGTCGAATGAGTAGGAGGAAAGAAACTCGATCGTGATTTCTTTGTAAGTTGGGACCTCGTCGCATAGAAAATCCCATAAATCGAGCCGCTCGGTAAGCATTTGCACCTCATCGGTGAGTCCCAACTGCTCCAGAGTCCCTTTGCATATCCACCTAGATGGCTCGAGTGTCCGGTGAAACTCCAGTATGTTTTTCCGGATCTCTTGATCAGGAGTCAATGGTGCCGCAGGTGGATATGCGAGAGGCGGTCTACTTCTTTGGCCCTTGTTCTTCTCAACCCTTGCCTTCTTTGATCTCTTGAACATTATTGCTACAATTAAGAAAAATAAAAGAATTAACTAGAGTTCATGCAAAATTCAGTGAAATTTGGATGAATGCGGACGCACTGTGATTAAGTGCGGGTGGTCTGGCCGCACTCAGTTCAAAATTGTTGCAATAAGCCTTTTAACTAGTTTAGTGCGGACGCACTGAGATTCAGTGCGGATGGTCGGGCCACACTGGATACTTGGCCAAATATGGTTAAGCTAGGTTTCTTTTTCCCGAGCCTAATGCGGATGGTCTATCCGCACTGAGTACTTGAACCGTAAAATGAGTTTAATGATAGAGTGCGGACGCACTAAGATTGAGTGCGGATGGTTTGATCCGCACTCAGAGGCGATTTGAACCGTTTTCACCATTTTTGGTCGATTTCTTCGATTTTTGGTACTATTTCAACAGATCTATCTACTAATTAATGAAATTAAGAGTAAGGAGAGATCAAACCTTGTTGGAGATTACAAAAATCGCGAGAAAATATGAAGAAATTCGAAATTTTGAGAAACAGCGCTTGAATGGCTTGTGAGAAGCGAGTTCTTCGGTTTCGGAGAGGAGAAGAGAAAAAGGGTAGAAAAAGGGAAAGGGGATGGAGAAATAGGTAGAGGAAGAAGGTTTTCGGGTTATGAAGAGAGAAAACCGTGATTTGAGAATATGGAAACGAAAGGGCGCGAAGAAAAATGAGGGGTTCGGTTTAAAAGAGAAGGTTTTCTAAACGCAGTGCGGACGCACTAATAATGAGTGTGGGTGGGCCATCCGCACCGACAAAAAAATTTCAATTTTTTTTCCTTTTCGGAACAATTGAAAACCTAGCTTATGTGCGGACGCACTAAACTTTAGTGCGGGTGGTCCATTCGCACCGACAAAAAAAATTTCAATTTTTTTCAATTTTACGAAATAATTAAAAAATTACCTTGGATGCGGACGCATTGAGAATATTTTTCCCTATTTGTCGTCCTGAAAATTTTGTAGAGTTAGTAAATCATAAATTTGGCTATTTAAAATTAAATTAAGTAAAAATTGAAGTGCAGTAAATAAACAAAAATAATTAAAACTTGGGTTGGCTCCCAAGAAGCGCTCAATTTTACGTCGTGAGCTTGACATGATTTTGAGCTCACTATTGAGTGTGTGGGTCGTTTAGAAGAACTTGCTCATCCCCGTTTATTGGATTCGCATAGTTGAAATATTTTGGGCGATGTCCATTCACCTTAAATGCCCCGGTTTCATCACTCCAAATCTCAATCGCTCCATGATTGAACACCTTCCTTACCTTGTACGGGCCATTCCATTTCGATCTTAATTTTCCAGGAAAGAGTCGGAGTCTTGAGTTGTACAATAGAACCATGTCTCCTTCTTGGAAATCTCGTTTTATGATGTGTTTATCGTGCCACTTCTTCGTCTTTTCCTTATATAGTTTGGCATTTTCATACGCATTGAGACGTAATTCTTCCAACTCGTATAGATCGAGAATTCTCTTCTCACCGGCATCCCTTAAGTCAAAGTTCAAGGTCCTTATTGCCCAATAAGCTTTGTGCTCAAGTTCAATCGGTAAATGACACGGCTTTCCATACACAAGTTTAAAATGGGTCATACCTATGGGTGTTTTGAAGGCGGTTTGGTATGCCCAAAGAGATTCATCTAGTTTGAGTGACCAATCTTTTCTTGATGTGTTGACCACCTTTTGTAATATACTTTTAATCTCTCGATTGGAGACCTCCACTTGCCCGCTTGTTTGAGGATGGTATGGTGTTGCTACTTTGTGCTTGACTCCATACTTGAGTAAAAGAGCGTCAAATTGGCGGTTGATGAAATGAAAGCCGCCATCACTAATTACCACCCGGGGAACTCTAAACCTAGGAAATATAATTTTCTTAAAGAGTTTTCTTACCACGGCGGAGTCGGCGGTTGGGCTAGCCACGGCTTCAACCCATTTCGAGACATAATCTACTGCTACAAGGATGTACTTGTTATTGCAAGAACTCGAAAATGGTCCCATGAAGTCTATTCCCCAAACATCAAATAGCTCTACTTCTAGAATTCCGTTGAGGGGCATCTCATGCCTCTGAGATATGTTTCCGGTCCTTTGACATTTGTCGCACCTACGCACATATTCGTTTGCGTCTTTAAAAAGTGT
>CAXKVR010000538.1:0-24478 GCA_964058845.1 Carex sylvatica
CATTATCGAAAGATATAGAAAAAACCTTGTTACCCAAATTCCTCTTAAGGTTATACTCTTCTAAAACCTCAATAATGGATTTGAAAAATACATTTGCAGTGTGGGGGGAATCAAAAATTCGAAAACTTAATATTCTTTTTTGTAATACCCAATGATCATCAATCCAATGGCCGGTAATACAAGAGTACCCAAGGCTATGTTTACCGGCAGTCCATATATCGGAGGTAATTGACACCTTATTGTTTTGGTATGCAAATTGAGCTTTAAGATCGTTTTTGGTCGAGGTAAACTGATTTTTTATTTCACTAACCATCTTTCTATGATGGATCCTCTTGTACATTGGTTGACCTAACCCCCGAATGCATAACCGGGCAAAACTCATGCAACCACCCATACTTATTGGTTGTTCTTTATGGATAATGTACTGGGCCAATTCACTAAGCATTTTTTATTCATCGAATTTTGAATTTGTTCTGGTACCATCCGCGTTTATAAGGGTTTGGATTTGTCTCGGTTCAGGATTTTCAGTTGGAACCTCGCCCTTTTTTTCGTGCATGTCGGCATGTCTCTTAAAACTACTCATACCACTAGTTTGTTTATACTCAAAAAAATTTCAGCAATTTTTTACCTTACATTGTAGAAAATTCATAATGTTGTCATTCCCTCTGGTAATATTGTAAAATTTCGCCCACGGTTGATTGTATTCGGGAGGAGGTCTTTTAGTCGTCTTTCCTGCTGGTTCTTGCGGCGGATCACTTGTCGAAGGAGGGACAACTTCTTCTTGAATTTCAGGTTCACCTGTCGAAGGTGTATCTCCTACAGGAGCAGTGTCAGTGAATTGACTCGATGCTACAGAAGAAGAGCCAATGCCTCCATATGTATACTGTGGTGTCGGTTGAAGTGTTTCTTGTGGAATGTATACATTTGGATCGTTTGAAGTATAATACGGTGGCGGTGCATTCATTTGTGGAGGTTGTTGATAATTCAAATCTAGCATTTGGTCCCTTCTTTGATAATTTGGTGGATAATTTTGTGGATAATTAGGTGGATAATTAGGTGGTGCAATTTGGGAGGAACTTTGTGGATAATTTTGTGGATAATTTGGTATTGACGGGCCAAAAATATCGGCCGACAGTCTCGCGATGTCATCTTGGACGAAATCACGATGAGATGACATTTATTAAACCTATTCAAAATAATAAATGTAAATTACTTGACATATTAAAAAAATATATGTAACCTTTTTATTTCACCTATTCAAAATAATTCTAACATACATTGAAAAATAAAAAACAGAAATTAAGAAACAGAAAATAAAAAACAAAAATTAAAAAACAAAAATTAAAAAACAAAAATTAAAAAACAGAATTTAAAAAACAGAAATTAAAAACAAATATAATCACTTCACATATTCAAATCTATAAAACTAACATATTTTAAAAAACCTATTAAAAATAAATCCGAATTTTGAAAAATAAATCTAACCTATTAAAAACAAATATAATCACTTTACATATTCAAATCTATAAAACTAACCTATTTTAAAAAACCTATTAAAAATAAATCCGAATTTTGAAAAATAAATCTAACATATTAAAAACAAATATAATCGCTTCACATATTCAAATCTATAAAACTAACCTATTTTAAAAAACCTATTAAAAATAAATCCGAATTTTGAAAAATAAATCTAACCTATTAAAAACAAATATAATCGCTTCACATATTCAAATCTATAAAACTAACCTATTTTAAAAAACCTATTAAAAATAAATCCGAATTTTGAAAAATAAATCTAACCTATTAAAAACAAATATAATCGCTTCACATATTCAAATCTATAAAACTAACCTATTTTAAAAAACCTATTAAAAATAAATCCGAATTTTGAAAAATAAATCTAACCTATTAAAAACAAATATAATCACTTCACATATTCAAATCTATAAAACTAACCTATTTTAAAAAAACCTATTAAAAATAAATCCGAATTTTGAAAAATAAATCTAACCTATTAAAAACAAATATAACCACTTCATATATTCAAATCTATAAAACTAACCTATTTTAAAAAACCTATTAAAAATAAATCCGAATTTTGAAAAATAAATCTAACCTATTAAAAACAAATATAACCACTTCACATATTCAAATCTATAAAACTAACCTATTTTAAAAAACAGAAATTAAAAAACAGAAATTAAAAAAAACAAATTAAAAAACAGAAATTAAAAAACAGAAATTAAAAAACAGAATTTAAAAAACAGAAATTAAAAAACAGAATTTAAAAAACAGAAATTAAAAAACAGAATTTAAAAAACAGAATTTAAAAAACAGAAATTAAAAACAAATATAATTACTTGGCATATTCAAATCTAACATAAACTAAATAAATCTAACATATTCAATAAATCTAACAAATCTAATTACTTAATAAATTTAACAAACCTAATAAATGACAAATCTAATTACTTAATATTCAATAAATCTAGTATAAACTAAATGTACTCTACAAAAATAAATTAATCTAAAATGAAATAAATGTTACCTTTAAATCTCGCGAAAATTTTTTGCGGGAGGTGCCGAACTTCGTAATTCCGTTTGCGGATTTGTATAATGAATTAAATTTACAACTATATTTTTTTTTAAACAATAAATTAAAAAATTGTGAATAATTAAATTAGAGAATTGAGATTGAGAGAATGAGAAATGAGAGAATGAGAGTGTGAATTTTTTGAGAGGGAATAAAATTTGGGAGGGAATAAAATTTGAAAAAAAAAAAAAAAAAAACCGACGGGAAGGTGGGTCCGGCCGGTCGGGTTTGATTAGACCGGTCCGAGCCCGGTTGAACCGGCGGCAATTTGAAATTTAAAAAAAAATAGAATTTTTAACGGGTCGGGTACGGGGTACGGGTCGGGTGGGTACGGACGTAATTCGGGCCGGGTTTGCCCGGGTTTTGAACCAAATAACCGTACCCTACCCGTTTTATGCCCGTACCCGTGTACCCGTTTACCCGACCCATACCCGGGCTCGGGCACGGGTACCCCGGGTACCGGGCACGGGCGGATCGGATACGGGCCGCCCGACCCGGGTATTTGCAAAAGCCTAGGCACGTAATATGACATGACGTCATCAAAATATTTTGTTTTCATGTGTAGTGGTCAAAAATAACGGAGAGAAGGCACATCATGTTTATTGTTTAGTCATGTCGTGATAATGTTGTGACTAGGGATGCACAAAAATTTCGTAGCTCGTGACTTGATTGAGTTCAATTTGAAAAAAAAATTCGGTTTGAAACGAATCAAATTAGTTCGGTTCTGAAATGAATTAAATTCAGTTCAGTTTGAAATTGGTTTGAATCAAATTCAAACTAAGTTTGATTCGGCTCAAAACTTTTTTTTTAGTTCTAAATCATGTTTCAATTTTAAACAAGTTTACTTCAAAACTGATTCGAATCGCATCAAATCAAATTCAAACTCTTCTTTCCAGTTTAAAATCCTACTTCAATTTTAAATCAATTCGGTTTAAAATTGATTTGAACTCAAACTAGATTAAATTTAATTCGGTTTGATTTCTCTAGTTGTGACGTGACAATGTTTAAATTTTTTTTTTGTCGGAGTTTAAATTGCTTATTGAAGAAGAAATATTAGAAAAGAAAATATAAAAAATTGTGAAAAAGATTATGTGCTCCCCGCGAGTGTATAGGATTGTGTCGCAACAGATGCACTGATTCTAATCTAAAAACAACACTTAATTTAAAATCTATCATCGGATCAAGATCTGGATATTATCAAGGGTATATTGTGACGTTTCACATGTGTTGTGATAAAATTACTTTTATAAATGTGACTACCTGACTTCTCACGTGTCATTCCAATACCACAATGACTCGTTTGACAAGTCGGTTCAGCTGTCATGTCATTTTATTTTTTGTGCCAAAAAAAAACACGTCATGCAAAATGATCCGATACACAAATTAGATAACAAACATGAATATTGTGCCGTTTCGTGAGTAATCCAAGTTGGTGTCTTCTGAGTAGAACTGTAAATGTGACATGTTCACAGGCAGTGAATTGTAAATGTGCCATGTTGTGTCCTTGTGTTATGTCGTATTTTCAATCAGCATTATGTTAAAAAACACTGAGATTCAGCACAACATGTCTACGGACACGGATTCAAATCAGCTGAAATTCTAGATACATGAACAATAATCCTGAAATTTCAAATTCAACCGTTGATCTGTTATGAGATGCATGCACAGAAAAATCAACTGTTCCGAGTTACGTGCACAAAAAAAGTTAGACGGTTGAATTCAGAATTCTAGAAATATCAGAGTTACTGTTTATGCATTTAGATTTCAGCTGATTTGAATCCCTACGGACACAACACCTCTAAGCACGTAGTGTCATGCCCATCCCGGCCACCCCTCTCTCCTCTACGCCTCGTCCCCACCTGTCTTGTTCCGGCTCCCAAGACCGCAACACTCGCCCCCAACTCCACTCTTTTCTTCTTCCTTTCTCCTTTTTCCTATCTTTTACTTTGCTTTATCGAGCTTTCCAAAAACAGGAGAGACAACATGAGAGTTTGGCTGAAAAATAAAATATGAAGTTAATTTAGCCTCTGACAAAAACATATTATCAAACATGAATTTTTAGTTTTCTTACGTATTATACACTTATACTGAGTATTTTAATTTTCTTATAGACAGGTCCTGTGTCGAGACGTGTTTAGTTCTGTAAGTACTGGATGTCGTAGACATGCTATTTTGTGTCGAGCTAAAATTCACTAAAATAAACACAATCCTTCTCACAACACAACACTGAAACGTCTTTACACGACACGGATTCCAATCTGCTCTTTTTCTCAAAAAAAGGAGCACCTCCTATTCTTCAATCCGAACCGTTAAAAGTCGATCAAACGGTTTCAATTACTTTTTTATTTATATCAATATAATCTATTAAAATGAATCAAATGTAATTAGAGCCCTTTGATCGATTTTGAACGGTTCGGATTGAAGAATAGGAGGTGCTCCTTTTCTTAAGAAAATGAGCAGATTTGAATCCTACACACACTTCTAACACCAAGTGTCATGTTCCACTACTGTATTCGAGCTCGTGCATACAGTGTCATGTTTACGTGTCACACTGTTACGTACTTTTTGTTATTCACTATACCCACAAGATCATCCTCTGATATATCAAATAACTTTATAAATACTTCGTCCCATGGAATTTCAGGAAAAATGCTACTCCGCTAGCTAAACTGTATGTCAAAAGTAACACCCGTTCAACCAGAAGCGAATTTACATTGAACGTATGCGATCAATTGATTCCTTTTTTTAATTGTTTTTTGGTATTTATATATGATTTTTCTATATAATTTAGAAAAAAAAATGTCAAGCTACTGTAAAACTGATCCTCATTCACAGAAAGAAATTTTTATATGATTGAGTATTTGACCAGCATATTTCAATAGTCTTGCTCCGTCCGTTCAAACTGAAAAAAAGATGGAGCCATTTTATAACTAAAACTTAACGGAATATGACGTTCTTCAGATGCTTATCAAAATGATGCTCGCTACCTGTATCAATAATTGAATTTTTAAATAACAAGTAGAGGTTCTAGCAGAGTATTGTAGCCAAAATTGAATTAGTTAATTGCACTACGTTTGTTATTAGCTCTAGCAAAGCACTTCGTATTTGCCATGATACTTACAATGATCCTGCTTTCAAATAACACAACTTCGCAAACTGTCACTGTAATTGGAAAACCACATGTACAGTTCAGATACCTTTGAACAGAAATATATGCACAAAATACCCAAGTATTCCAAACATACAATTTCTTCACAAGATCACCTGGTGTTAGACAAGCTAGAAATTCAAACAAAGAAGGACATATTGCTACTAATATACTATTGTAAAATTATCGAAAAATCAAGCAGGGGACATTGATGTTGAGAGGACAACAAAAGACAGATGGTGAAGCGCATCCTGGATCTTGCCAAGGGCATTGGTTTGGTCTGATCTCAGCTGATTCGAAATTTCATTTGCCTTGGTCTGTACTGCCTTCTGCTCGGGGTGCTCAGTTGCTATATATGCCTCTATTATGTCAGAGATGCCTGAAAGGACACATTTTCAATAACAAAGAAAAGATACTAGATTGGCATTTTAGATAAATAAAATGAATAAAAATTAAGAGATGGAGCCAGTACCATTGATGAAGCTGGCAGAAACCTTCAAAACATCAGAAGACATGAACTGGGCCTTTGATCTAATTATCTTAGCTTTTGACACCAAATCCTCTGGCCATTCAATCTTGATATCTTCTTCATCTGCTTCTTCAACCTTCACTTTGTTTCCACTTTTTGATATAACTGACTTGCCCAACAATAGGAGTTGAGACACAGCAAGACAGCATAGTTCTGACAGCCGCTGCATGAGGATAAATTATATTAAAATAGCTAATTAATTTGAACTGCACAATTGAAACAAATCATCCACCACATACATGGACTCCCTCTGAGTGGATATTCTCTAGCTTATTAGTGGTTTTCTGAATAATTTCCTTTGCAGCAAGCCCACCTAGGCCTGACGTGAACCTGCATAAAAACCAGGCTTTCACAAGTTAATTTGAAGGAAATCAAATGATTTGCACTTATATGAAGTGGAAATAAAGTACTAATCACCAACCCTGCAGCCATACTAGCAGCCTTGGTCACACTAGACTCACATAGTTTCCTAATCTCAATATCACCAGTACTGTCAACAGCTTCAACCTCCTTCCCTTTACCAGTAGAGTCTTGTCCATTTCCCTCTATTTGTATCTCCAGATTGAAAACCTCTTGAATTTCTTTTAGTTTTGCCTCATAAAATAGTTTCTGGTCAGATAATAGTTTGCCCTTCCTCCTGTTAAACAATACTGCATAGTGACTTGACAACGCTTCCAGTTCCTAGCATCACAAAATGGAAAAAAAATGTAAGCATTTGACAAGGTTGAATATAAAAAATGACTGGTACCTTCTTTTGTAAATGTTTAAAAATATTTGATGCAGCGAAGTCCCTTGATTAATAAAGGCAACTGACAACTGTGAAGAAGAAGCTACTCTCTTGAAGTGAAAGAGGACACAGAAATGTTGCGCATAAATTTCTTAGTTGTACAGTTTAGCATAAAAGAAATAAGGTTTGGGGGGGGGGGGGGGGGACCTCAAGCTGATCAGGACCACCATATATGTAGAAGCATCGGTCAAAAGTAACATCCTCCTCAAGTTGCTCTTCATCAATATGTGAATGATCAACCTCTCCTTCAGAGTTGTTCTCCACTTGAAGACCAGTTTCTTCAATAAGCAAATCCATTGTCTCTTTTCCAACCCGCTCCAACACTTCCATTCCCTTTGCTGTCAATGACTTCCCTGTCTGAAAAAAAAATTCAAATTCAAATTTGACCTCAAGGGACTGAAGGAAATTGAAAGCATCATTTAATTAAGCAAACAGCACCTCTATGAGAGATGGTGCAAGTGTAGATTTGTTCACTGGGAGGCCTCCTTGTTGAATGTTTCCAGCAAGGTTTGAAGCTGAATCCTCCAATCTAATTGTTTAGAGAAAAAAAAAAAGTGAACCATTTCAATGTCTTACACACAGACAAAAAATAAAAAAGGTAGAAGTGAACTAAGATATTAAATCAGAATAAATCTATGTGATAAAAAGCATGGTTAAAACAAGAGTACTTTTGGACAAGGAGGGTACTGCCCTTCCAGGCATTGCCTAGTGCAGTCCATGTTCCAGAGGCCAAGCTCTCCACTGAGGTATCGATTACTTTTAGGCCCTGCAGTTTGCATTTTTAATTAAATGAAGTGCATTTTCCATTAAAGTAAGAATAGCATCAATCAAACAATGGATTCTATTAAGTATACCTGATGCAGAGACATTGACTGCATCTTGCAATTGAACAAGTTGAAAAGCATATTTAAGAAAGATAAACATACCTGGCCAAGGATGGAATCCTGGCTAGCATTTTCCAGTTTGTCAAGGGCAGCCTTGCGAAGCCTATCCTTCTCTTCATCCGTTTCATCCTCTTCCTTGTCTTTCTCTTTCTTTGCTTCTGTAGTTTCTGTCTGGATCTCATCTATTGCACTCTTGGCAACTGCTACAGCCTGCTCCAAATCAGTTGTCTCTTGTTACTTAATTAATTAACCACATCAAATAACTTGCACCAAAAGCTGAAAGCCAATAACTTGTTCTACTGATCAAGCCAGATAGCCAAAGACGAGGAAAAGAATTATCAATGTATGTTTCAAAACCAACAGAAAGGTAACAAAGGGGTTTACATTGCGTGAGATCTCTTCCGCAGCCTTGTGGAGATCAGAGAAGATGGAGAAACCCCACCCTCCCCATCCTCCTCCTCCTCCTCCAGCCTCACTCTTCGCCTGAGGCTGAGGTGTCGCTTTGTCATCCACCTCTGTGCTACCATCGGTGGCATTTGAAAGATCGGGATTCGCTTTCTTCCCATCTCCTTCCTCCATTTTATGGTTTAATAGATCGATCTACTTCCAATCTAAATCGAGTTAAGTTCTCCGGCAATCCTCGCTTGAGAAGTTTCAGATCTTCCCTTCAAAGTTAAATTTTTACTCTAACAGTCTAACCTAACATCCTTCACCACGTCGCAACAACTGGCCCAATTGCTTTACTTTAAGGCTTTAACTTGTAGGCTCATTAGTACTTTGAAGCCCATATTTAGGCCCAATAAAATTCGAGCCCATTTGAACTTGTCTGATGTTCCCAAGCCTATAATCTATCTAGTTAGCCCGAAAGCAGAGTTCCCTAGCGAGTGCGCATCCCCTGAGGTATCTCATATTTTGCGTGACCTACGTGTCCGGTGCCTATTCGGGGATAGCGCAGGGGGCCAGTATTGTTTAAGCTTTGAGATTCGAGTAGAACGGTTGAGATTTTCCAAAAAGTCACGCAAATTATGAGATATCTCAGAGGATGCGAATTGCTCTCTTGCTCCCTTCTTCTCTTGCTCAATATTGAGAGGTAGATTGGGTTTATGGTTTTAGCTATCAGCAATGGAGGAGGAGCAAACATCAATAGCAATAGAAATGGAAGAGAAGGAAGCCAGCGGGGACGAGAGCGTTGCGTTAACAGAAGAATCACCATTTAGGTTTGATGTGACACCTCTTCGTCTGTACCATTTCGCACATCAGTTCCGTAGCAGTGGGGCCAACAACAACAACAACAATTTTCTCAAAGGAGTGAAGTGGTCGCCTGATGGATCTTGCTTCCTCACCTGCTCCGATGATAACTCTCTCCGCCTCTTCTACCTGTTCGTATCTTTTCCTCTCTCTCTTTTCTTGTGCTTTGGCTAATAGAATTCTAACGTCTGTTATATTTGCAAAATGACGCCCAAAAGCTTTGGGGGTTTATGCAAATTATACCTAAATTCTAGGTTCCGGGTCTGATTCTTCCCAATAGCTTCTTTCTCTTGCAAGAACTAAGATAGAATTTAGATATTCTAAAATGTTCATGAAATGGCATATTTACCCTAACTTTAATTATTCCTAAGACAAACAGAACTCTAGTTAAGCCTTGTGGACACACACACACAATATGTTAGAGATATTTGACTGACTAATACTGAAAGCAAAGCGATGGAATATGTTAGAGATATTCCAGGGGCAATATAGTCATTTTCTTATAAGGTAACTCAGCTTTGGCAGTTGAGTCACAACTGGATTAATGCTAATATAGGGTATACCATGCGAAGAAATTTGATCCTTCTTAATTAAACTTGCTAAATGTTGACCTCTTTACTCTATACCCTCTTCTAAGGCTAGACCTGAAAATGCTTGTACCACTGAGCACACTTCAACAGCTTCCTCTGATTCCTATGGTGCTGGACTTATAGTAAATGAAGGTGAATCTGTTTATGACTCCTGTTGGTACCCCTACATGTCGGCATCAGGTATGATCATATCCAAATAATTCACTTCTTGATTTGGTTCAAGTGTTGTACTACTTGAGAAGCATAATATGTTATTAAAATAATATGCAGACCCGACAGGTTGCGTCTTTGCAAGTACAAGCAAAGATCATCCTATTCATCTTTGGGATTGCATTACTGGTCAGGTTGGTCTACTGCTCTTATCTTCAACCTCTGTTGAATGACTATCATATGTGTCAGACTGTTTGTTTTCTTTCTTAACGAAGTATGATGATGCAGCTTAGGTGTACCTACAGGGCGTATGATGCCGTGGACGAGATCACTGCTGCACTTTCTGTTTCATTCAACTCTTCTGCAACTAAGTACTACTCACCTTTCTTCCTCTTTATCCTGGATTATTACATTTTCCGTTTCATTGGTTTGATACCAAGTACATGTCTTTGTTGCTTGCTAGACTTTTTGCTGGATACAACAAAGTGATAAGAGTATTTGATGTGCATCGTCCTGGTAGAGAATATGCAGAGTATTCTTTGAGTAAAGGCGAAGATGGTGCATCAGCAGGTCTGTACATTGCATGCTGTTGTGATAGCTGTTAATTTTTAAATTAGGAAACAATTATCAGAAAACTGTTTGTACCTGCCAGGTTTGGTGTCATCAATCTGCTTTGCTCCTGCTCAGGCTCAGAGCAGTATGTTTGCACTAGGTTCATACAACCAGACAACTACTGTCTATGAAGAGAACTCCATGGAGCCTTTATATATACTACATGGCCAACAAGGTGGAGTTACCCAGGTTTGGTACTTTGATGTTTATAAGTAATAATGTGATCTGGCCTCATTAATTATTTTGTTAGTTCCCTTGATAAAAAATCCGAACTGGACTTGCTAATGTTTTGAATTGTCAGGTTCTTTTCTCTAAAGATGGGAACTATTTATATACTGGAGGAAGAAAGGTACTTCGTAATTCCTTTTTGCTCCATGTTAATTCTGTGTTTGCAATAATTTAAGGCAATTCAACCTTTAGAACCTGATAATGACATTACATTTCTTTTTCTCCCTAGGATCCATATATACTTTGTTGGGATATTCGAAACACAGGGACAATTCTCTATAAGTAAGTCTAATTCCTTCCAATTTTTCTATTGTTTATGCCACATTGATTGTTGAATATGAGACTTGACCGTTAGTAACCTTGTAAATATGTATGAGTAGGTTGTACAGATCGTCAGAAAATACAAATCAGAGAATATCGTTTGATATTGAGCCTTCTGGGAGATACCTAGGCACTGGTGGTCAGGTACAAGTATTACCTTTTTGTTGCTGAAACTTTTTCCTGTTTTGTTTCAATTTTGTTTTGAGTCTTAAGCTTGGTAATGCACAACAACAGGATGGTGTTGTCCACATATATGATCTTCAAACTGGTCAGTGGGTCTCTGGCGTTCAAGCTGCAGCTGGTAATTTTTTAGGTTTTTTGAAAACTTTTTCCAATATGTTACCAGAATTTGCAAATTAACACCCAGCATTTGTCATATCTGAATGTAGCACCGTTCATCTTTGAATTGTTGCATAACCCCGATCAGTGAAACAAGTGTTTAGTAGAAAGAAGTGATTGATTGTTCCTACCATCTGGCAGTGACTCAACTTGTTCATGCAAATTCATGAAATTTGGAAACTGACATTTAAGTTTGCTCTGCTTGGTTTTTAGTTTAATTTGGCCTTGGAAAGAAATTGGTTAGGAAGGTATGGTGAATCATTTCATATTTAACCGATTATTCTTATATGATATGTCTAGGCCAACAATTCCATGCTTTTTGCAAGTATTTCAAAAATGTTGATTATCAGTGGCAATTATTCTAACATTAGATGATTAGATACTGTTATTTTTTATGTTGACTTTTACGAAATTGTAGGTACTGGGACACCTTTAATTTTTGTCACTAACCCCCCCCCCCCCCTCCTCCTCTTCTCTGTCTCTTTCAGATACAGTCAATGGGTTGTCCTTCCACCCGTATCTACCACTAGCAGCATCATCATCCGGGCACAGAAGGTTTGGCATGACAGATGATGATGATGATTCTGAGGGAAGTTTCAGTTTAGCTGGTAAGAATATTTTTCCTTCCCTTGCATTATATCAACTGCAACCTATGTTTAATTCTCATCGAGTATTACTTTGCAGTTTCTAAAAAACAGGAAAATATAAGTGACATCCCCTCCCCCCAACAAAAGAAAAAAAAAAATCATTAGTATCTGCAAACCGTTCATGATTTGTGGCTAACACAAAAGGTACATTGTGTCAAACTAACTAGCCAGTAGGGGAAAAAAATGTAGCAAATCACCACTTTTGGTCAGAGTTCACTGAACTCAACGTGCTTTTAAATGTTTATACTTTGTCAAGTTCTGCAAATTCCTTCTCTCTTGTTCTTCAATCATTTCTTTAAAACCCTAACCTAGATGAGAATAAACCTGTTTAAATTATTTTCTACAAAGATAATTGAACAGGCAAAATTGTCCAGGGAAGAGCTGCTTAGAAAAAATAAATCGTCTGATTCATACTTGTCCATTCTAAAATGGGTCTCTTTTGCAAGTACCAAAACCATGCTTCTTCTGCCAAAGAATACTAATTCTGATTTTGTTCTTTTATGTATTTATTTATTTATTTTTGAAAAAAAAAGATCTAATGTTAGTGTGCCTAATGTTAGGTGATGAAAATTGTTGCTCTGTCTGGAGGTTTTCTTCCACCGAAGAAGTGTTGAGTCCACATCGTCTGCATTAACTCAAAAGAGAATATTTTGAGTTAATGTATTTGGACCGTTTGATTGTAAATGGAGCCCATTCGGCTCCGGATTATAATGTACGAGGTCTTTAATATTAGTGCAGATTTAATCTGCACGAATCTTAAAGTTGATCTGACGATTCATAAACATTAACTCAAAAGATTCCTTTTTGAGTTAATGCAGAGGATACGAATTCAGAAGTGTTGGGATGATAGCTTCATATAAGAATTAAGAATTGGTTTTTATTCTACATTTAATTATTGGCAGCATTAGTGAGTTACCTCCAAATACATTTTTGAGTGCACTTCAGGAATTAAATTGAAGTTCTTTTCTCCTAATCATATTCAAATCTAATGCTATTGAAATCTGCCTTTTGGATTTCTTTTATAGAATTTAGGTGAATTTTTTTTCAGATGTGGCAATTTTAAAAGCTGTTGCTTAGAGTTAGGATTGGTAGATATTTCTTGCCCAAAAGTGTGCGCATGATATGTCTGCTACTAACAAGTATGATTCTAACGTATATCCAACTCTTATATAAAATATATATTTTTGAAAAAAGAAAATTATAGATGTGGTTTTAATTAGTTAGATAACGTTCATCAAATCTGGCTCGTTGTGGAAAGACATTTAGTTCTTCAAATAATTTAAAATTAATGATTTTATGATTAATAACTACTTAAATTTTAAATCAACTCAATTTAATACATGTCGTATTTAAATAATAATTAATGTATTTACAATTTTATTAATTTAAAGAGTGAGGCTATGGTAATACGGAGTGACTCCTGCTATACATTCATATCATCAAACAGTCAATTCGATCCATTAAACACGATAGTCCAAACTCCAAAATGTACTTGGAGACCAAATTTACATTTTTCTATAAATAGGCAGCAAATCACTACCTTCTGTCTGATAGTCCACACTCCAAAATGTTTAGATGAACAATTTTCTACCTATCTAAAAAAATTTACAAAAATCTTAACAATATAAAATTTGGTCTTTAATACATTTTAATATGAAAATAATTCATTGGACGGGTCTAATATGCATATGACCATAGGCTCACTCTGATTTAAATAATATTTTCCAATTATGCATACTACAAGGATTGAATATATAATAAAAGTTGAATGTACACTAAAGTTACTTTCTTTTTATTTTTCATCCTTAAAACAAGCTGACAAGTGCTAGAATAACTGCTGACACAATTGCAACCTACCGCAGTACCGCATTACGAATATGCAGACCTTATCTGAAAATAACCAGTGCCTCCTTAGCGAAAAGTAAGTAAGTAGAATATAGAGTTAAAAGGAGGATGTCTCAGCCAGCAAAAAAAGAAAGGAATAAAATACCACAGCACTACAGGGCATTTTCAGGATATACAATGAAAAATTTAAGTATAATTTAGCAGTAAATTTAGCATGAAAATGAAAAGGGAAACGCAAAGACTTATATTGAATTGTAGCAGGGTATACACGGAATTTCAACTCAAATAGGTTCTGTAGAAACTAACGCACAAATTGCAGTTTTCTGTGAATATTCTTATCTCAGTACAAAATTTGGGCTGACATCATCTATGATCTAGAATCTTGGAGTTCCTATAATGCCAAGCAGGCTATCTTATAATACAGAGAATTAACAATGCACTATACTTCTACAATCTTTAGTTCTTAGCCAGTGAGGCAAATAGCCTAATTATTGAGAATGGGGCGGTAGCGCAGTTGGCTAGGAAAAAGTCCCAAGACCGTTAGATACCTAAAGGTCGAGAGTTTGAGCCCCTCTCACGACTCTGCAGCCTCTGTGAATCTTTAAAAAAAAAAACAGAGAGGCAAATAGCCTAATTATTGTTGTTTCTAATCCAATTTATATGTCCAACAATAATACAGCAATCTTACAGTGAGGTCATTTGTCAATTTGGCTATCCTCCCTAGTTATCCTTTTCCTTTTCATTGCTTTACCTTTCGAGGTCTTCACTGAAGTATCAATGTCAATGACCTGTACTTGTTTTTCTCTGGTCACCCTCAGGTTCTGAAAGGCAATCCTGCACTGTCTCATCAGAGAGCCCAAGGACTTGCTCTAAGTTTCCTTCACTATAATCAAAATCAACAAAGAAATTGTGGATCTCTTGTTCAGCCGCAAAACCAGCCTCTTTCATCTCTTCAAACAAGATTCTTGCCTCAGGAACTCTCTTCCTCTTTAGGAGGCCCATAATCAGCACATTGTAACCACTCTGACTGAGCTTGAATCCTTTGTTTGTCATCTCAGTATGAAGATACCATGCCTCCTTCATGTTCCTTGACTTACAATGACCCTTGATCAATATTTCATAGGTATTCTCATTGGGTGCCACCCCTTCAGAGCACATCCCCCTGTAGATATCAGTTGCCTCCTTCATATTCTTTTGGATGCAATACTGCTTCATGAGAGAGTTGTAGGTCGTGGAGATTGGTTTTACGTGCTTATCTACCATCCATTCCAGGAGCCGCCTCCCATCTTCTACCATACCCAACAAGCAAAAGCCATTCATCAGGACATTAAATGTAACTATAGTAGGTTGAATTCCTTTCTCAAGCATTTCCTGCAGTAAACCATGGGCCTTCTTAATTTCTCCAAATTTACAATAAGTATCTATTACAGTAGTATAAGTGTAGACATCAGGTTTTATCCCTGCCATCTCCATGTCCCCCATTGTTTTCATTGCTTGTTGTAGGTTGCCAGATTTACAAAATCCATTGATCAATGAGTTATAGGTGCACAGGTTTAATGCAAGTCCCTTTCTGCACATCTCATGCAAAAGCTCATTTGCCGTGTCCAGCTCACCTTGCTTGCACAGCCCATCAGACAGAGCAGTGTATGTCACCACATTGGGCTGGACACCCATTTCGAGCATTTTATTGTGCATATTAAAGGCTTCTTGTAGCCTTCCTTGTTTGCAATAGCCATCAATAAGACATGTATAAGTAACCTCATCGGCAATCAGCCCCTTTCTATGCATTTCTTCAAGGAGATGAAGTGCATCATCCATCTTCCCTTGCAGACAAAACCCACGGATCAATGTGGTAAAGGTGACTGCATCAGGCTCTAGCCTTTTCTTTTTCATATCATCAAGCATGTTATAGGCTGAATATAGGTCACCAATTTCACAAAATCCTTGAATTAAAGTGGTGTATACTACTACATCTGGAGTGATGCCCCAGTTTATCATACCCATGAGAATCTTCCTGGCATCAATCAGTCTTCCATTCTTGCAAAGGAGGTTCACGAAACTGGTATACGTGAAGGTGTTGGGCTTTAAGCTCTTGTTAGACATTTCATCGAACAACTCATGGGCACTGCTAAGCTCACCAAGTGAGCAGCATCCATCGATGAGAGTGCTATAAGTAATGACATCTGGTAAAACCCCACCTTTCTTCTCCATATCAACAAGCACTGTCCGTGCATCAGCGACCTTCCCCGACCGGCATAGCCCATGGATTACAATGTTATATGATTTGGTGTTCCATCGGAAGTCACTTGCCTCAGGGAGCTCTTTGAATAAACACAGCATTTTATCAATGGGAAGGCGGCAGAGAAGTGCATTACAAGCATCGTTGGAGATGAGGATGTTATATTTAAGCAGCTGGTGAAAGAGCGCTTCCGCATGGTCAAGGTTTCCAGTGTCAACAAGAGCATGGAACAGGAGGTCAAACAACGAGGGATGGGAACACCAATTCTTGTACGTGTAAATAACGAGGTGGATGAAATGTGGGGGAGGAGGAAGGAGGTGAAGGCCCTGCCGTAAGAGGCGCCGGGCCTCAGGAAGCTCGTGGTTAGTGAATGCGATACAGGCGGAGATGGCAATGGCTTCAGCTAGGGAGCGGTGGTAGTGGTGGTTGCGGCGGGGGCGTTTGAGAGAGTGAAACCAATTGAGGAGGGAGAGCACAAGAGGGAGGTGGGACCGTAGGGAGGGGAGGACCCACAGGAGGTGGTCGGTGCGGATTGTGGGGGCGAAAGGGGAAAGCACACAGACAAAGGAGGTTGGGTCGCTTGATGGATAGTGGTGATGCTGCCGGAGGGCAGAGGTGAGGTCTTGGACAAACTCGGCGTCGCGCACGGAGGTGATCTTCTTTGGAGAGTAGTCAGGGAATGGTCTGATTGCACCGCTTCTGATTTTGTCTACAGATGGGGAATATGTAGAGAGCAAAACGGAAAGGGGGTGGGAGGAGTAGGAGCGGATCTTCTTCGCCGCGCTCAGAAATAGCATCGCACCATTGCGATGGCGTTGTTAGTACGACTGTACGAGTCGCCGTAGTGGCTCTTTCAGCTGAATCAGGGATAAATCAGTGATGGCAGGCAGGGGCGGATGCAAGGTTTCTGTCGTAGTGTCAAAAATCAGATTCAATTAGTTTATTGGATTCAAAATCATTAACTAATAGAGTATAATTCAACATAACAAAAAATACATACCAATCAATATAATAAAAATACTAAATTATTTAAAAAAAATCAACAATTCAACATTATAATAAACCATTAACATAACAAAAAACACAAATTACTTGAAAAAATCAGAATATGTAATTTAATATGTAAACCATTAACATAATAAATTATTACATATTGATTTTTTTTAATATGTAAAAGAATATTAGAAATGTTGATTTTTTCAAGTAATTTATGTTTTTTGTTATGTTAATGGTTTATTATGATGTTGAATTGTTGATTGTATTTTATTATGTTGAATTGTTGATTGTATTTTATTATGTTGAATTGTTGATTTTTTTAAAGTAATTTAGTACTTTTATTATGTTGATTGGTATGTTTTTTTTGTTTATGTTGAATTATACCCTATTAGCTAATGGTTTTGAATCTGATTTCTGACATTCCTGACAGAAATTCTGCATCCGCCCCTGTACACGAATCACATCACATGACCAACACACATACTTCAGACCAGAATGATGTTGTGCTGACATCTTGTCAGACTGAATATGAATGCTGAGAGATTTGTGCAAAATAAGACATGTTGAAAACAGAACTAATTATTATTTCCGTGGACAACAGTTTAGTGTAATCTTGGATTTGTATTCCGTGCTAAGAAATATTATAAATGTAAGGGTGTTAATGGAAGGATTTCATTATATGTATCGTATTCGAAAAAATGAGTATATATGAATAAAAAAAATTATTTATTATCTCATAAGGCATGGCGGTATGTAGCTTAATGAGGACTGATACGGATATCAGTATATATAGAAATTTAATATTTATACGGAACGAGGCATACGATTTTATCTATAATTCAATATGTATGATACAGCTCTAAATTTGTTTTTTTTCATCTATTTTTTCATTTATTACTTCTTCATTTTTCTTGCTTTGAAAATATTTTATTGGAAGAATAAATAGATGTGTCAATAGCACCATTTTATCCGTTTATCTGACTCGTATCGTATTCAATAAGACGGATATCAGTATAGTTTTTTTTTATCGTTAATTTATTGGATATAAGTATAAATAAATATTTTTTTCGTTGGTTTAATAAGTATGAGTATCCACCCGATCTGTATCTTATTTATTGACGTTCCAACATAAAAGACATCCGGTCGTACCCCCGTTCCCCTTGTGCGAACATAGTCGGACTGTTACAGTTTAAATTGTTGAATTTTTTTTATTTTAATTGAATCCAAAATAAAACATTTATTTGGGATAAAACGTTCGATTTTTAAAATTATTTAGTTAAGTTTGATATAACTTATGGTAGTTTACTTCTAATTTTACCATTCTAGTTTGACCACTAAAAGATAAAGAAATGTAATGTACGTAATACTAGACACATTATTATAAATTATCAACTTAGTATTGACATTATTAGTTACGAATTGAATTTTTTGTACCCAATATTATTTAACCGAATTAAAGTTTAGTTTATTCAATTAAATTGTAAGTCGGTTGATCGGATTATTCATATTATTTGAGATATGTTTATGCAAACTAAATAAAAAGTTGGTTTAAATTTTTTTTTAATTCAGTACATCTTGTTTCTAGTTATAAACTTATAATCTATATATTAGAGTTTAAAAAATGAGGAGAGGTCAAAACATAAGAGTTATCTTTGACAACCAAAAAATTTAAAAATAAAGAAATAAAATGAGAGGTATGTTATTAGACCTATAACTAGTCTAACATTCAAATTTCATATATTTTAAGCACTGTTTTTTTTTTATAATTTTTTAAAGCATGTATCAAGAATAATCAATTTTGGATTGCATAAGCTTCAAGCTATGTTACTCCGATACTTCAGATTAGGCTCCGTATCCGTATCGGATACGTGTCAGATACCGATACGCATCTGATACGGCGTGGCGTATCTTTATTAATTCGATACAGTCCCTGATATGTCGTTGACACTCCGGATACGGATTTGGATAACAGATACAACTGGAATATGTGATAATTGACACTGCCAGCGACATTATGAAATAAATATGCGTCTGTGCACCAGGCACAAATTTCAACCCACCGCGCAAGACCTAAGTACCAGAAATAAAAAAAAATTAGCTCTACGAGAATCGAACTCGCTAACCTTAGCGTAAAGAAATTCGGCTTTACCACTGTGCTAAATTAAACTTGTTGTTAGAGTAGTGTATCTAAGATATTAAGATATTTAATATAAAACTTAGTTATTGTATCATCTGCAACCAAATTGTTGAAATTTAATTTATATAATATGAGTGTTAAATTAATAATATAATTACAATAATAAAAAATAATATATTTAATAGGCGTATCGTATTCATGATTTTTGAAAATTACCGTATCGCCGTATCCGTATCGTATCCGATACGATACCCTTACCCGTATCCATGCAACATAGGCTTCAAGGTATTTGAAGTATTATGTGTTAATTATTATTATATTTTGCCGAAATTTTTAAATATACCATATCCCAAAATTAACAAATCAAAACGCCATTTTTTAGCCAGAATTTTAAAAATTCCATGGCCGCTTATACGGATGACAGTCACCCTACGGGATGTCAGCTGTCTGTGGGGCATGACTATTGTTGGGGAGCCTGTGAGGGGCGTCGAGTACGGAGATTTTAGGTCCTTGTGCGAGAACTTGCTAAGGATGCCGCACGCTGCTCTACAGAAAGAGAAGAAGAGAGGCGCAAAGACATAGATCTCCCCGGGTATCATCAGCCTGGCTAAGCTGAGATCCGCCTTCAAGGTGTATCCAGCTCCTAGTAGTCGTCCCGCTGATGCATGTAAATTTTATCTTATTTATTTATACAAAATTTAAGTTTTCTTCTAAAAAATATTTTAATTAAAATAAATAACATGCCACCATTGATCAGCACTTGCGTGCATACATTTTGGAGATGATCACAGTCAAGCTGTTCCCTGGTTCACACGGAGATCAGGTGTGGCTGTGCTATCTCCCGTTGCTGGCTGATTTGCCTAATGCGGGCAAGTACAATTAGGGGGCTGCGACTCTCGCATGCTTGTATAGATATGTGACTTGAAATTATTGTTTAAAAATTTCAATATGAAAAATACCATCACTACACCAGTTATTAACACTAACATTGTACATGAGTCTTAATCAAGCATGCCTGAAGAAGAACAAGACCATGCATGAGAACTATTGATCCTGGCTTGCTTCAAATTGTACTTTTGTCCTCATTTGAGCAAACCATTGCTGACATTTGTAAAATGTGTCCTCAATTATTGCTGTTACCGGTAACCTACGAGATGACCTGAAGACATTATTGAGTGACTCGGACCCGTTCGTCGTTATAATTCCCCAACGAAAATCCTCATCCAACGCTTAGAATATCTTCCATAGTTTTGGACATTCGTTCTTATCTTGATCCATATACTTACCCATACCGTCCAACCAATTCAGAGCCTAGTCACATACACTCCCATTGCTTACATTTCTTGATCATATCTCCTCATCTTCCTTTTCGCCACACATATTCTGAAGTTCTTGATTGCTTGTTCATTGCAATGATTTTTTTTCATGTTTTCTGCTGTGTGAGTAGCACAAAGACGATGAATGCACTCATCCTCATCTTCCTTATTCCATCCCAAATCATCCTGTCTAAACACCTTTTTTAGGCCTTTATCCCTATCAGTGATGAAACACACAAACCTGGAGCGAATTACATTACACCTCAACCATTGCATAAACCATGCACAATCTTCAAAATTTTATGTATCTACCAAAGAAAAAGCCAACGAGAGGAGCTAATTTTCTGCATCGTACTCAGTTGCAATCAACATTTTACCTTTGTACCGGCCTGATAAGAAACATGTATCAACAGTGATGACAGGTCTCAGGTGTTGGAAAGCCTCTATGCATGGTCCAAATGCCCAAGTCGCCCTATTAAAGTAC
This sequence comes from Carex sylvatica, assembly GCA_964058845.1. Classification (NCBI taxonomy): domain Eukaryota; kingdom Viridiplantae; phylum Streptophyta; class Magnoliopsida; order Poales; family Cyperaceae; genus Carex; species Carex sylvatica. The sequence continues at coordinate 21,094 of CAXKVR010000538.1, forward strand.
CTGTAAGGTTCAGGCTCACCAGTTGGATATGAGGTAACATCAAACAATGTACCTGTCAATAGAAACAAATTATTTAGTTTCACATTTTTTGTTTGTCAATGTTGTTAAAACAAAATAAAAAATAGTGTACTTGTATTTTTTTGCTTAATTGTCTCCAAATTGTCTCCAAATTGGCGAGCAATTGCCAACTCCCTTCCACGTCACAATTTATTGTACGCTGGTACTTAATCGTTGTACGTTTGTGCACAAGCGATTCTAACAGCAGTGATACTCAAATCTACGTCATTTCTCATGTGCGCCGAGATGCAATCGACAACCATAGCAGCGGTCAACTGTGCATGATCTATTCTTGTAGCATCCGCATGACAAACATGTTTTGTTGGACACCTGGTAACTTTCCATTGTTTACAAAAACCAGTGGCCCTTGCATTAATGTACCAACCACATCTGGAGTCTCTGCACTTGAACCTAATCCGTTGTTTGTCGCTGTGCGTGTTCATAATCTCTTTATTACAAAGAATGTGAAACTTGTAAATTGCAGCTTTCATTTTCTCCTTTGAATCATAAGTTTGTCCCTCTGACAATTCATTCTCAAATTCTGCATGTCTACTAAACAACCCCACATTTACTTCCTGAAATCCTGACAGGTCATTGAAAGCTGCAATCGGGTGCTCAATCCCGCGACCCATTATCCAAAACCCTTTATCAACCTTGAATTTTTTTCTCTGTCCGAGCACAGGCCTCGTATCTTCTGTGTCACTTTGATCGCTCATGCAATCAGGATCAACATCCCCCAATTTTCCTCTGCCTCTTGTATTTTTGGATCCACCATCTCCTCAGTTTCCTTCGGGTCACAAGGCTGGGGTCGGGATCGATGGGAGGGCTGACTACTAGACGGTCGGTCCCTCTGAACTGGGACTTGACTACTCTCAGGCATGTCAATCGACAAAGGGATTTGAGACCGATGGGATGGCCAACTAGTAGACCGTCGGCCCTCCTGAACTGGGGCATTACTACTTTCAGGCATGTCAATCTGAAAATGGGGTTGGGACAATAGACTTGAGGAGGTTGATGCATTACCCCGACTAGCACCCCGAATTAACCTTGCAAGGGAGTTAGGACGCTGGACTCGGCTAATCTCCACAAATAGTTCAATTATCTTGCATCCACCCCCAGAAAAACTAATGGTCTGGTTGTACAGTACCTACTAAACTCCATCATTCTGAACAGGAAAAAGTTGAAACCAAGTTTGTCCTGAACCAGTGGGCATGCTAATTTTGACCTGAATATCAAGGTCATATCGATCCTGATTCAATCTCAGGTTTTGAGAAATAATCGATTTCAGAACCAACAAATCAGTACCCAGCATTACCGATATCACAGAAACAGGCCCGATAGGGCCTGTTAGAATCTCACCACCAGTGTAAACAGATACCATAACAACCATTTGGTATGAATATACAAGAAAACCTAAAATTATAAATTAATTACAAATACTAAAAATGAAAATTTTAAAAAGATGAAAAAAAAAACTTACAGTTCAGCTGAGATTCGGTAAAAATCTGTGTTAAAATGAGTCTCTCTCTCTTTTCTCATTTTTATAAAAATGGGAGGTTGGGTCGCTATCCCACAATCCGATCAGTGTGCCTGCTGCCCCCCGAAGCGGCCCAAAATACTACCCGCTTCTCCTAGATGCGGTCTGCTTCTAGGTGGCCGCTTCTCCTAGAAGCGGCCATGGCATTTTTAAAATTCTCGTCAAAAAATAACGTTTTGATTTATTAATTTTGAGATATTAGTATATTTAGAAATTTCGGTATATTTTATAAACGAGCCATAAAATTACATGATAGTTTAAAATAAACATATAGTTGTCTTTAAAAAAATAGTTTCATCAACGTATAAAGAATTTGTTATGTGTTTACACAAAACTATTACCGAAATTTTTATTAATATTAAAAAAATATATGAAATTTTAGAAACTACTCAGGTTTTCGTCTTTTTTTGAAATCTACCCAAAGCATTTTTTTTTTGCGGTAAATCAGTCTAAAACTGCAAAAAAAAAATTACGATTTGGATAGATTTTGAAAAAAAATACGAAAACCTGAGTAGTTTCTAATTTGTTTTTGTATATTAATAAAAATTTCGAAAACCAATGTTAAAATAATATTTTTTTATTGAAAATAATTTATATTAAAATATACAGTTACACAAGTATTTGATATATATATATATATATGTAGAAGTTACAAATATATTGTTAAAAACAAGTAATTATAAAATAAACAAATCTTTTAAAGAAAACCAGTGTTTTAAAATGCAGTCGCATGAATCGCATATGCTTATGTAGTGGTTTTCTACATACAGAATCTCATGAAGTGAAGTTTATACGGTTTTAAATACACGGGCACATATGCGGTTCATGTGGGTTTGAAAAAAAGTTTAAAATTATTTTGCAGTGGAGGAGATTAAAATCTATAACCTTTATAATATGGTAAAAAACACAAACCACTAGACTAAATATGTCTTCAGATATAAATTAGTTTAACTTTATCTATATTTCTTTAACAAAGCATAATAAAACCGTATATATATTTTCACATACAAATCTGCATATGCGGCCCGCATACCGTATTTGTGGTATGCAGTATACAGTATGCAGTAATCTTCTGCATGCATGAACAAAACCGCATTTTAAAACACTGAAGAAAACTAACAACTGAATGCATAAAACTTTAAAAATATATTTGATTGCAAAATAAAAATAAAAATAGTTAAAGTAATTTTTTTTATCATTTATTTTATTAAAATAGTCAATTTAAAAAAAAAAACTATTATAATAAAATAAAAATAATTTTTTTTATTTTAACTATTCAACCTCAATCAAACATAAAATAAGTTATTCCAAAAATAACCTGTTCTCAGACGACGCCGTTCTCTATACCGGCGGAGATAGCGACTTACGGAAAGAGAGCGGGATACGACAACAGAACAATGCAAAAACCCCATCATCACCAGCACCACCTCCGGCACCCTCGTCCGCCGCACCAGCAACAGAACCTCCACCAACAGTTAGTCTCTCTTCTCTCCGCAGCCTCCGCCGTCGATTCAACCTCTGGTCCCTCAGCTGCGCACGAGGGGCCAGCAAGTGATGCTGCCAGAGTCGCGGCGCTCGAGTCTCTTCAACGCACCATCGCCTTCGCTCCGAACTCCCTCCTCCTCCCTCCATCCGCTCCTTTCCTCGCGCAGGGCCTCTCCCCTCTCTTCTCGGACCAGTAAACACTTCTTTCTTGATTTCTTTAATTTTCTTTTTCAGCTACCATCATTTCGATGGTATGTATCTGCTAATGCACCTTTGTCTGAAATAAATAACGGATAGCAGATGATT
>CAXKVR010000539.1:0-47099 GCA_964058845.1 Carex sylvatica
GATTTTCTTGCACTTGATGCCTTCTTGGTGCTTCTATTAGATCCACACTTTTGCGTGTGTTTGTGGGTTCTTTTTATTTTTGTTGGGGCTTGGGCGGGTGTTGGGGAGGGGTGTTCAGGTTGGACGAGGCTTTGACTGATCAAAGCTCTGTTTAATAGTCACTATTTCTTTCTTGCCTGTAAAATAGTCATTCTCATTCGTCAAATGTTGTTCTTCATGCTTGGACTGTTTCAGATCTAAACAATTGTGTCCGATCTATGATTCGGTGTTTACTTTTTGGGGATTTGGTAGCTGTTGCATTCAGTACTAATTTCATGGTCAGAAATAATATAGGAATCTCTGCTGTGCAAAATTTTGAAAATGATGTTTCTATTACGAGTACCTTTTCCTATCCATTTTTCTTTATTTTTTGATTAGTTGAGTTGTGAATTTTAATTTACCCCAGGAAATAGCTATTTGTTTTTTTTTTTCCTCCTCCAGCACTTTAGTGTTACACCACCTTGAATGCCTCAATGCATACTTCTTTTCTTATATTTCATTAATGCACAGTTTTGTTAAAATGGGAGCTGTAAACACACCATCTAGAGAGCTTTTGCTTTTTATTGGTGTTTAGATGCAATCATGCAAAAATCCTCCTTGCTACTGAATAAGTACCATTCACTTCTTTAATTTTATCTAAAGCCTGTTTCACATATATTATAGCCTTTCTTAAAAAAAAATATTTCTATCTTTCAGGTCATCATCCTGTTGATTTCGTAATGGTGAGGAAGAAAAGAACTGGACCTCCAGGCGAGTCATCTGAGCTGCAACATGAATCTGGTGGCAGCTCAGGACAAAGCAGTGGTGGAGCACAGCCTCCGCAGCGTGCCCCAATGCCACAGCAGCAACAGCAACAGCATGCTGCCGGCGGCCGTGGTGGCTGGTCTCAGCCCCATCCACAGTATTCCCAGCAAAGTGGCGGTCGTGGTGGTGGCCAACAGTACCAACCTCGTGGTGGTTACTACCAGCCTCACGGTGCGCCGACTGAGCACTACCAACCACGAGGTGGCCCTCAGGGAAGAGGAGGGGGGTCATCTCAGCAGTACTACGGTGGTGGTGGTGGCCGCAGGGGCGGCATGAGCGGTGGACGTGGTGGGCCAGCAATGAGTGGCCCTGCGTCTCCCAGAATAATTCCCGAGCTGCACCAAGCACCACCACAGCCGCCTCCTCAGGTAGCGTACCAGCCCTCTCAGGCAGTTCCAGTTACTGTCTTGTCTGAGGGGGGTTCAAGCTCTTCTTCAACTGTTCAGGTGGAGCAGCAGCTCCAACACATGACACTCCAGGGAGAGGGTTCAAGTAGCCAGGCTATCCAGGTGGCGCCTCCTCCCTCGAGCAAATCCATGAGGTTCCCTCTGCGCCCTGGCAAGGGTACTTGTGGAGAGCGATGCATCGTCAAGGCAAACCATTTCTTTGCTGAGCTGCCTGACAAAGACCTTCACCAGTACGATGTAAGTTTATTGCTAATCAGTTTATTTTTACATTGAGTACGAGTAAACCGTGTGACAGTGTACGATAAGTAATGTTTGGTTCATATATTGAATATTCTGGTGCCATTTTTAAGCTGTGGCAATTTGTTATATCTTTTTATTGTTGAGTTCTCTTAGTGTGAATTTATATTATCAGGTGTCTATCACTCCTGAAGTGACCTCTCGTGGTGTGAACCGTGCAGTCATGTCAGAACTGGTTACTCTTTATAGGGAGAGTTGCCTTGGTGGTCGCCTCCCGGCTTATGATGGAAGAAAGAGTCTATACACTGCCGGGCCCCTGCCTTTTACCTCTAGGACCTTTGATATCACGCTGTTTGATGAAGAAGAAGGTGTAGCGGGAACTCAGAGGTATATATAGTCCCGATTATTTTTATTGGTAACATAAACGAATTACAAATTTTCACGAGTACCATCGATTTAGGACAATTTCGATTTATACCATAACCGAGAATTCATCAGATGTAATTCAGCACTTTACATCTGCGTGTTGAAACCGGTTCTCTCATAGCACAGGCTTACATCTGTGTTTTGATACCAGCTCTCTCATAGCATTTCATCATCGGTTGTGGTATAAAACGAAATTGTCCGTAATCGATGGTATATCTTTAATTTTGTTGTTGTGTTTTTGGTCAAGATAAAAAAATCAGTAAATATTCTTCTGCTCTTTCTGTTTATATAATGACAGTAAACATCTAACTTCTTTTTTAATGTTTGTAGGAGAGAGAGGCCTTTCCGTGTGGTGATCAAATTTGCTGCTAGAGCTGACCTTCACCACCTGGCGATGTTCTTGCAAGGAAGACAGGCCGATGCTCCTCAAGAGGCTCTTCAAGTCCTTGATATTGTGCTCCGTGAATTACCTACTGCCAGGTACTTGACTGATGTGGCATTTTGATATGTGATTTATTTTATTTTATTGGTTGCTTGATTGTTGACATGGTTAACTGTTGCAGGTACTCCCCAGTTGGCCGCTCATTCTATTCACCAAATTTAGGGAGACGTCAGCAGCTTGGCGAGGGCTTGGAGAGTTGGCGTGGGTTTTACCAGAGTATTCGCCCAACTCAGATGGGGCTTTCTCTCAATATTGGTGAGTCTCAACTTCTGCTTCTGCTTTCGTTTAGTTAGATCAATTTTGGTGGTTACATGTTTTCTTTTGGCATGTAAAAGACAGTCATTGTTATGACTTTTCCATTCTTCATCCTAAAAATTTATTCTTTTGTAATTATTTTAATACATCTCTAGAGTACAGTCTGTATATATATATATTTGTAGTGATTTAATTCCAGAGCTTTGATAATATGCTATTTTTGTGGGACTACTTGAACAGACATGTCTTCTACTGCTTTCATTGAACCGTTGCCGGTTATAGAGTTCGTAGCCCAGCTTCTCAACAGAGACATCTCAGCTAGGCCATTATCTGACTCTGATCGTATTAAGGTTTATTACTTGTCAGAATATCCTTTTTTTAACTTCTCAACAACTAGGGTCTATTACTTCTCAGCATGTTGTATTTAAGGTTTATTACTTCTCAACAATTCATGATAATATCCTTTTTTTTAACAAGCATTGGGTTTCTGTGCCTTTTGTAGATCAAGAAAGCATTACGTGGAGTGAAGGTTGAGGTTACACATAGAGGAAATATGCGCAGGAAGTACCGTATTTCTGGCCTAACATCGCAGGCAACCAGAGAATTGACGTAAGAATTACTTTCGTCATTATACCATCTTTTGTTCTTGGTAGATCCAATGAGATATAACAATCAGTACCTTTTCTAATGCATGAATCAACAGTTTCCCAGTTGATGAGCGTGGGACAATGAAGTCTGTCGTGCAATACTTCCAAGAGACCTATGGCTTCAATATCCAGCACACAACTTTACCTTGTCTCCAAGTTGGCAATCAGCAGAGACCAAATTATCTTCCCATGGAAGTATGTACCGTCTTACTTATCGTTTTTTGTAATACTCATAATATGTGTAATCTAAGTAGTAGTACAACTTGTACAAGTCCTGAATTATATAGTTTATCTTAGTTTCTTTGGTCTTTTTTGGGTACCATTTGGACTGCATTGGCCGATACCTTTTTTATATTGCCCGCATCATTCTGGGTTACTGGTAATTTTTTGTTCTAAATTAAACTGATCACTCCTTGTGTATTCTAAAACTTCAGGTTTGCAAAATAGTAGAGGGGCAGAGGTACTCCAAGAGACTTAATGAGAAACAGATCACTGCTCTGCTTAAAGTAACTTGCCAACGCCCACAAGAACGTGAGCTTGACATTTTGCAGGTATTTATATTCTTTATAACATTGCAAAACAATTTTTTTTGTTAGCCGTAATAAAGGTTAATTTGCTATATATTGTACTTTCTAATACACAGCATAGATTACTTGTTTGATCTTGTTTTACCTCTCTGACTTGAACAGACCGTTCAGCACAATGCATATTATAAGGATCCTTATGCCCAGGAGTTTGGTATCAAGATTGACCAGCGTCTTGCCTCAGTAGAGGCTCGGGTTCTACCTCCGCCATGGGTAACATACTATCACATATAATTTGAATTCACTACCCTGACATTTGCTTGGGCACTCCTCTGGGATGACTTAGTTTAATTTATCTGTATTTTAAACAGCTCAAGTACAATGAGAGTGGTAGAGAGAAGGATTGCTTGCCAAGGGTTGGGCAATGGAATATGATGAACAAGGTATGCTGATTTTGTGTAAAACATTTTTTTTTCTTTTTAATGTTGTATCTGCAAAAGACTTCTAAATTGGTTGCCCTAATTGTAATATTTGTTGTATTTCAGAGAATGTTCAATGGCGGGAGGGTTAACCACTGGATATGCATCAACTTCTCTCGAAGTGTCCAAGATAGCGCTGCTCGTAATTTTTGTCATGAGCTTGCTGTCATGTGCCAAGTTTCAGGAATGGTACGACCTTGTTGTAATAAACTGTACGTTAGCTTAGATGCCAGATGATATTTTTTGCAGAGAAGCAATACCTTGAGAATGTCTGGAGTTTCTAATAATATTCAGTTATTTTTAAGCGAAGTGTAATTCAGTGTAAGATGTGATCTAATTATTTTCATCTACACATCAAAGGCCCACATCCTATTAAATATCATTCAATTCAAAATTTACCAAGTTTTTCTTTGCAAAACTCAAAAACAGTTTTTGTTTCTCCTTTGTTGTTTTTGACTTACAGGAATTTGCACCTGAACCTGTGGTGCCACCGGTAACTGCACGGCCTGAACATGTGGAAAGGGCTCTGAAGTCCCGTTACTCAGATGCCATGAAGGTACTGAAATCTCAAGGCCAAGGTCAAGGCCAAAACAAAGAGCTAGACCTGCTCATTGTCATCTTACCTGACAACAACGGCTCTTTATATGGTATGCTGTTCCTTTTCTTGCTACTAGTGTGCTTCATGTATAATTCTGGATTAGCACTCATTCTAATATAATTGTTTTATTTTCTTTTCTGTACAGGTGACCTCAAAAGAATATGCGAGACTGATCTAGGGTTAGTCTCACAATGCTGCCTGACAAAGCATGTTTTCAAGATGAGCAAGCAGTATCTTGCCAATGTGGCTCTGAAGATAAATGTAAAGGTGTGTGCTATATTCTCTGATTTGAATTGTTTTTTTTTTTGTCATTTTTTTATTTGACATGTATATATGTATTCATTGATAAACTTGGTATGGATAGGTCGGGGGAAGAAACACAGTACTCATGGATGCTTTGAGAGGGCGGATCCCTCTTGTCAGTGATAGGCCGACAATCATATTTGGAGCAGATGTTACCCATCCACATCCTGGAGAGGACTCCAGCCCTTCTATTGCTGCTGTAAGCTAATTTACCCTCTAGTAAAATGTTAATTGAGGTCAAAATTCACACAATTAACAGATGGTGAATTCTATTGCACAATAGGTGGTCGCTTCTCAGGACTGGCCAGAAGTGACCAAATATGCTGGTCTGGTTAGTGCACAGGCGCACCGCCAGGAACTCATCCAGGACCTTTTCAAAGTTTGGCAAGATCCTCAAAGGGGCACAGTCACTGGTGGCATGATCAAGTATGTTGACATGCAAATTTTTTTTCTAATTTTTGAAAGATGAGATGATTAGTACTAATCATGGAAATAGTAACTTCGGAAAAACTTGTGCTGTTCAACATTTTAGGGAGCTGCTAATTTCTTTTAAGAGGGCTACTGGACAGAAGCCTCAGAGGATCATCTTTTACAGGTACTATTTTGTCCATTCGTTCTTCCTTCATTTTAATAGCCCAATTGGGGTTCTATCCTTATTATTTCGTGTTATGTATATGCAGAGATGGGGTCAGTGAGGGACAATTTTACCAAGTTTTACTGTATGAACTTGATGCTATTCGGAAGGTACTGTTGTTCTTTCCTAATTTTAATGAAGCACAGTGATTCATAGAAAAATCTCCGACCTTTTGATAAATCATGATCTTTTATATATTCTCTTCTATGTCAGGCATGCGCCTCCCTGGAGCCCAATTACCAGCCTCCAGTGACTTTTGTTGTTGTGCAGAAACGCCATCACACCCGTCTATTTGCCAATAATCACTCTGATCACCGTTCCGTGGACCGTAGTGGAAACATACTACCTGGTTAGTTTTCTAAGCCAAGACTCTCTTTCAGTTTGTGTTGATTTTTATGACAAGTGGTTTAACACCTTCACTGAGAAACCTGGTTCTGTTAAGCCAATCCTGGATTATTAAGCTTTTTGTATTTATGTTTGAATTTCAGGCACAGTCGTGGATTCTAAGATCTGTCATCCAACTGAGTTTGATTTCTACTTGTGTAGCCATGCCGGCATTCAGGTAGTGTATAATATTATCAAATAAGCTATGTTTTAACTTTTACTCTAGCAAGTTTTGATAGCATTGTTGGGTTCATCATTAACTTGCAGGGAACGAGTCGGCCTGCACACTATCATGTCTTGTGGGATGAGAACAAGTTTACTGCAGATGCATTGCAAACCCTCACCAACAATTTATGTTACACGTAATGCAAAATTGTTTGATATGATTTTTTCTGTTAATTTAAATAGTATTGTTTGGATTGCTTTATTAACAAAATAATCGGCATTTGTGCAGCTATGCAAGGTGCACCCGATCAGTGTCAATTGGTGAGTGTTTCATTTCTTATACACTATTCTAAACACCAGAATTTTTTATACAACCTGTATCCCATTGCCTTTTCTGGGATTGAAGCCTGCAATTTGTCTGCGAGAACTGGCTTTAGCAACTGAATTACCATTTTTGGGTATAATATGATCAAGGTGCCTCCCTCAATGGATCAAAATCAGATTATTAGTGAGTTTTTAGACTTGCAGATGGGGCACAACAAATGCTTTGGGGCAGGAGGAATGTAAAATTGAAATTATTAAAATTGATAATTCCTTCACTATCATTAAAGGACCATATTACCCATATTCCTTCACTATCATGAAAGGACCATATTACCCATATTGATACACTGCATTAGTGTGGAAATTTAGGTAAATGGTTTTGAATGATAGGTTCAGTTTCAATTTTTCTATCTTGGAAAGTTGGTATATGCTTCCCACCCTTGGTGGGGACCTTTGTAAACATTTTTGTAGTTTCACCCAGTGTTGTAAATAATGGTATGTGGTCGTCGGACGGACAGGGTACCGCCAAGTGATTAATCTGGAATAATCGGCCATAATCAGAAATAATCGGCTGATTAGTCAGAAAAATCCGTGACGGTTTGACTGTTTGATTGCCGCGAACGATTAATTGGCCTAAACGACCGTTTTTTGCAACACTGGTTTCACCATGGTTCCTCAGACTAAGTTCTCAATTTTTTTCCTATTTTTTTGGTAGTTGTATATTATATGCTTAGTTAGCATGATAACTGATTCTTTTTCTTTCACTTTTTGAAGTTCCACCTGCATACTATGCACATCTGGCAGCATTCCGTGCTCGATTTTACATGGAGCCAGAAACGTCTGACAGCGGGTCGATGGCCAGCGGAACTGTGACAGGACGTGGGATGGCTGGGGGCCCTCGTGCCACCAGGGCCACTGGAAATGTTGCTGTCAGACCCCTTCCTGCTCTCAAGGAAAACGTGAAGCGTGTTATGTTTTATTGTTAAGTTATTTAATGTTTTATTGTTAAGTTATATATACTTTGGTCCTTGATGGAAACCAATAGCTGCTTGAATTATTAAGGCTTGTTTGGTGTTATGCTTTTGGAGCCACTCTGTTGTTGTGTTTTAAACTGTGAACCAGTACATTTGGTGTTTTTTGTGTTATGGTGTAATATCTTATTAAGTGTTGTTACATTGAATTAAGGTAGTGCACTCAAATTTGTTTTTGGTGCACCTTTGCTCTCTGACATGCTGAGTATTTTTATGTTGGATCAAGGAAGTTCTTATATGTTGAAACCTTGGAAATTTGGAGGATGTTCAAAAATTACACCAACTTTGACTGCTGGTGCACAAGTCGAAGCCACAATGAGTAGGCTGACTCACTGACAAAGCAGGGGAGACTACAGGTGGTCACTTAGGTACATACATTCCCTACTTTTAGCATAAACCCTGGGTCTTAGGTAGGGGTGTAAATGGATCGGATATTATCTGATTTTGTTAGGATTCAAATCTGGAAAATTACTTAAATTATTCGATCTGTATCCGTATCTGAAAAATTATAATGGATAAGAATATGGTAAGACATTTAACTATCCGTATTTGACTGTTTACACTTTTAAATCATAACAAATGTGTTATATGTTCGTAAATTAATTTATTATATTGCATATTGTATCAATAATTTATTAAATTGCATATAAATATATATATTTTGATGAACAATATAATATTATTACATAATTAGTGACTAATATTTTAATAATATAATAGATGTTTTATAACCAACAAGTTAATTATGAAAAATATCTGTATCTGTATCCGAAAAATTATAACGGATAAGATAAGACCACTATCCGATCTGTATTCGATCGTTTACACCCCTAGTCTTTAGGTGTAATGCATTTAGTATAGTTTTTTTGGAGCATGTTGGCTCATTCAGGTTTTCACTGTATAGCTATGGGATTTATGAAAATCTTCCCGTATTATGCAATGTAATTCCTGAAGGTGAAATGAAAGTTTTGGCCTAAGGGCCTTCTTCCGCAAAAAAAAAAAAAAAAAAGAAGAGAAAAAAAGGAAGTTATATGTTGCATGCTATGTCTTGCGTTTGTATCTTGTTTTTATTTTATTTTAATAGTTTCTTATTCCGTTAAATAGTATTTGAATACACCAACAAATAATATTTTTGTTATTCGAAATAGTTAGAACAATAATTATTTTTTTATTCTTTGTAAATATTGGAATAATTATCATTCAGAAGTGTGAAGAGAAAAATATGTTTTCTTTTTGCATTTCTATCAACAGTCTTGAAATAACAACATTGATGCTATTTCCATGTTCTTCACGTTGTGACAATTTGTTTGATATTCTATATGCTTATTTTTTTTTTCTTAATTAACACTATTTTTTCTGGTTATAGCTATTTATTATCTCAAATATACAAATTCAAATAATAGTTTACGATAACGTTATTTTCACACTTATCTAAAATCATAGATAATATTAATGACCATTTACTAATTTCAAATTATTAATGACCAGTTGATTACCTTTTTATTATTGTATGGCTGGTGAAAAAAAAATGCCTTGCTTTGCTAAGATTTTGTCATGAAACAGGAGGGTACCTGAGGGGCAAGTGACGGTTTGTATGTCTATTATGGTACATTGTTGGTAGCATTTGGAACTCTATTAGGTTTTTAGAGTTTGTAAATATATAGTAATACATAATTAAGGTGCATCAACTAGAGGGAGCATTGCTAAGAGAATCCTGTGAGCTCAACCAGTTGGTTTCTATACACGTAAAGTAAACGAACTAGCTTGAGGGTGTATATTTGCTTCACTGCTGGTTTTAGTATGATCAAATCTCAGCTAGAACTAGATCTGTAGAAGCAGTTTATTGTTGGTACAAAATGCTTTGCCAATAACATGCAAACAATATAGATAGAGATAGAGATATGATCATCCCCCATGGTTTAATTATTGATGAAAAACATATCACCAAGCTGCAAATCTGACAGCATTGTTTATATCAACGTGGCATACATGTCAGCCTGGCTTAGAGATAGCCATGACATGTATCAGTGATCTGTCCACCTGCCATTTCCCTCACTTCATTGGACATGCCTCTCAATTAGTTCACTCTATTTAACCTTAAATGGAACCACCATGCTCTGTCCTCCAATAGCAAACAAATGCAATTCTTTTTTTATTTGTCCCCATTTGAATTTTCTTTTTGGGACATTACAGCAAACAAATTTTCTGTATTGAGACCTTGTTATTTAAAATTAATGACATGTATTTTTAGAATTTTTAAAGTATAATATGAAAATTTGAAGGATGTTCATGTAAAATTTATTATGACTCTTTAGCTTCCTCAAATATTTTTTCTTTTTTCAAATGGTTGCTTGTACGCCACCTTCGTTTTATTTTACTCGAAAGAAGAAAACAGATCCGAAAAGTAACTAAGCAAAAATCGGATTAACTCCTCAAAGCTGTTTGGCACCATATGAGAGATTAAATTTTAGGTGTAGCTAAGAGCACTTATTGGATAGAATCGGATCAAGAAAAAAATTACTAAAGAGGCTTAATAAAAAAAATGGTGCCTTAGAATTGGGACAAAAAGACAAAAAGAGTAAGAGTTAATTCTCACTAAGAAGAAATTGTTCGGACAGATTGAGCTTCTAATGCTTCTAAAGGAGGTGTAAGAAGTTTTAAGGAGGGGTTGTCGAATACACACAACTTCGCAACAATTTTTCAATGCGTATACTTAGTTATTATGCTAATGCTTAATGATTTCATCATTTAACTAGAAAATTGAAAAAAAAGAATCATCTAAAGGAGTAAAGGATGTAGATGTTTCATGCTATTTAATCTGTAGAAATGTTGCACAGTAATAGTCTCTGGAACTTTACTGATGATACTTCACTGATGTTAGTTACAAAGTTGCATGTATTTTTTATAAAATCAAATAGTGAAGGGTTTTATTATCTTGTATGAGATATATTTAATTTTTGTATTAAAATGATTTTTGAAAATGATCGTTGACCCCTCTATATGAAAATCAGTTATAAGATAAATGTCAATACCATATAATGCAATATAGACAATTGATTTTGATTGGATTTTCTGAAATTGAGTAATGAAAATTTGCTACCACCAAAATACAATTTGGAATAATAGCAGACGATGGGATGTTGGGTTTCTGTCTACTGTGTGTGTTGCAATAATTTAGTCAAAAAGAAACTTGAAATGCAGCTGGATGAGTCTTCTCTAAAGTCTGAAATTGTATGATAACTAGCAAACAGTATTAGTGGTCGGCAAATAGTTGCAACCTCTAAAATCACATGACATATCAGCGTCCATGTCAAATCTATATTTCATAATTCAATTCTATTTATTAATAATCACATTGTAACTTTATATATTAGTTAGTATATAGATAGGGAAAATAATGTATAATGAGGATTAACTTATTAGTTAATAATCACATTCTATTTATTTTTACAATGGACAAAGCTCCGGATCCAAAACAAAAATGAAAAGGTTGCAACGCTTGGCCCAAATTGCATCGCAAATTTTCGGCCCATGTCTGCTTAGTTGGGTTCCAATTTTATAATTTGAAATTTAAAACTTTATTTTACTACTACTACTACAGTACTACTGCTTCTAAAATCGGGATATCAATAAACTAATTTGTTCTGTACTATTGGTCATATAATTAATTTTACTGTAAATATCACCATATATTTGCATCTAAATATTTCTAACAATCATTTGTAGCACCTAACTTGTCTGATCAAATTTAAAATATCAATCATGTCTAGTTGTTTGTTACTATCATATTATTTTGCTCATACTCGCGATGTGAAGCATAATTTTTATTTATGGAAATTATTTTTAAATAGAGAATTGGATGGAGTGTTAGGAAATTTTGATCTTATAGAAAAAATCAAATAAATTATTTCTTAAGGAACTGAATAATTGATTTGGTTTCTTTAACTGCTCAAATAATTTGTGACAATGTTTCACATGTTTGCATACAATTAAGGGGGCGTTTGGTTTGTGCTTTTAAAATACAATTCTCAGGCATTAGGATTCCCTCGAATGTGATTACTGTGTTTGGACAAACTACGAAGGGAATAGCTACGGTAATCGTTGATTCATGGCTATCTCGATCTCCTCATTTATGGCTATCGTGATAGTCTAAAAAAAGTCAGAACTTTTTCATTCCCGATTGACGGGAATAACGCGAAGCGTTCGACTTTTTATTTTCTTCATTCGTCTCTCTCCAACTACTCATTTTCCATCCATTTCCTTCTCCCCATTTCTCTACCTTCTCTCTCTAATCTCTCTCTCTCTCTGCACTACTCATTGCCAATCCATTTTCTTCTCCCTATTTCTCTGCATTCCCTCTCCAATCTCTCTCAAGTCCTTATCGTAAAAGTGCCACCTGCTCCCCTCTCGACGCTTCCCACTCAGCGCCCTGTCGCTAATCTAGGTAATTTTTTCTGTACCTACTTCAAAAGAGACTAAAGCATCAGAGGCCGATATACAGGTCGATGTGTTCTAAATTTTAACAGGTAAACTTTATTTATTTATTTTTAGATTTTTTGATGATACTTTGAAATTGTTATCACATATTATGTACACGTGTTTCATTTTTACAGATTGGTAATATGCATTTCTAGATATGTGCTTTGTTTCGTGTGGTCTCTGAGTCGAATTCGCTCCGTTATTTGCCTTAGTTTCATGTTTAAATATGTTTTCTATATTTCTGTGCTTTCTGTTTCTATTGTAATTTATATGTAGAGAACTTGTGCTATGTGAGATAATTTGAATTATGTGCTCATTAGCATGTTATACATTGTAACCTGATTTTTCTATGAATTTGTCATTATTTCAATGTTGTTTTCAAGATTATCTTGGAATTAGCATGTTATACATTGTAACTTGATTTTTCTATGAATTTGTCATTATTTCAATGTTGTTTTCAAGATTATCTTGGAATATTCTGTATGAAAATATACTTGTATATCAAAATTTATTATTTTAAAAATATTATATTTTTTAATAGATACAAAATCACTTTATCTAAAATTATGGATCATACAGTGACTTTTTAATCTATATAAAAATTATAAAATTTAGTATCCAAGTTTATTTTTATAGAGATATGGATTTATATCACGAGCGATCTGTAATATGTATATTACATGAATTTAAGACAAATTCTCTGAATTGACAACTTATGAATTCACATTATGTGATCTTTTTTATATTAATTTAATTTCTGATTTATAATTTATCTTGAAACAATACATAAAAAATTAGTAACATAATATTATTTAGTTAATAATTAAAAAATAGTGAAGTTATGTCTATAGCCATTGCAATAGCTATGCGTAAACCAAACATGTAAATGACTAATTTCAGAGAATGTTGAAGCAATAACCATATGCGAATCAAATATGATAATGACACATGTCCTGAAATGACATTCCCTGACATTACATTCACTGGAATCCTTATATTTCCTAGAATGACCTATAGCGCGAACCAAACGCTCCTTAAAGAGTTTGGAAGTTAATTTTTTTTTTTCATGTGTATTGTGTGGCATGGTATAACTTTCCTTTAAAATTGTCTAATCAATAATTAGTTGTTTTTCTACGGAATTAAAATCTCCTTGATATCTATCTATTTTCTTATATTATTTATAAATAATTTCTATAAGTAAAAAATTCTGCTTGTGAAGAGCAGGGAGCATTGGATTCCTTTTACTCAAATAATTATCTATCACGAGAGAGAATAGATGGCTCCCATTTCTTGTCGATTCTGATATTTTTTGTTAAATTTAATTATCAGAGGATTTCACAATGGTCCACAATTGTCAAGCAATTATCACTTTGGTTCCTCAACTTTGTAAATTCAGAGCTTGGTCCTGCGCTGCAATTGATATCATGTCCCCATTTGACATGTTGATCAAAATCAAACAAAAATCATTATATGAACAAAAGGAATTTCAAATATATTTTTTCTCATGTTTATATATTTTCTCGTGATCCTTCAATCATTCTATTTTGTTGGTTTTTCTAATTATGAAGAAATTAATTGGAAGGAATTTTTTTATACGAACTGTACGTAATATTTAAGCTAAGATTAAATGGAATGATTTTGATCTTTAATTAGAAATCAAATGGATGAATTATGCGACACTTTAAGGACCATAATGTAGTTTGTAATTATAAAAACCAAGCTACGTACACAGACAAAGCTAAAAACAAAACACGTGCAATATAGTTGCAATTAGTAACAAATAAAATAATGTTAAGATATACAAGATTTTGCCACTGGGATGAATAGTGATGACACCCCCTTTTGTGCATAATACCATGAAAAATATTAGGTGAAACCAGTGTTTTAAAAATTCATCTATTCGGCCGAATATTGAGTCGAATATTCGTATTTAGTTGGAATTCAAATAAAAAATCAGTATTCGATCTAATTAATATTCGGTTTTGAATATTCGGCTTTGAATATTCGGTCGCATATATTTTTCTGCATATGATTTATTCGGCTGATTTATAATATGTATATAGAAATAAGTCTGATAACGCTCCGTATAAGTTATTATAATGCAATATTTCATTGTTTCTAATGTTTCTAATCCGTATATAGAAATAAGAAAATTTATAATTCTTTGGATTTCAGCATTTCATTTAGTATGAGATGAGGATCGATATTTTAATATTTCATCATCAGTTTAATATGTACAATCAATCATAAATACTTTATTTGTATACAAATTAATATGAATTTTTATTTTAAAATTCGCATATATAAATCAGAACAAAAATCAGTATATGCGGCCGCATACAGTATATGCGGTAATATACGGTATGCAGTGGCTTTCCGAATAAGAACCGATTTTTAAACACTGGGTGAAACCGTGCTTATATCATTTATATATCATTATGTTTTTTTAACATTTTGTACAAGGTTCATATTGAAGCGAAGTGATTGCTTTTAATTTATCAGTTATTTTGATTATAATTAAGGTTGTTTGAATTCATATATTTTCTATTACGATAAATTGCGCAATTACAAATTGATCTTGCGTATAGAACTCTTATGAAAGTTTTTTACGCTTAAAAGTTTTGTAACACGTGTTGTACGAGTTCATAATTATATTTTAGAAGTTTTTTTTAATATAATAAATTTAGGATAAAAATAATAACAATGTTGATTTGGTTTCATGCAGTGCATCAATCATATGTTTTTTTTTGTTCCTTTTGACTCTAATATTAATTGCTTGTGTGCTGCATAAAGTCAAACCAAGATTGTTAATATCTTTACCCAATCCAATATAAGCCATCATACTTCTCATTTCATTAGAACTCAATAATGCGCTAATGATCAGAAGCTTAAATTCTGAGGCAGTTGTGACTTCTTTAATTATTTCTTAATTAATTAAATATGCGAGAGATCTGAGGCTGAGGAAGGGCCAAAAAGGGGGCTATACATATATATATATATATAGAGACAAATGTGCATTCGTATGCATATGGGCTAAAATACATACAGTTTAAATTTGAAATTTCAAAATTCAAAAAGTTGATCTGAACCGTTCATCTTGTTCTCCATATTAATATGTGTTTGGAGACCAAATTTTATATTTTTATGAATTTGTTTACTATTTATTAAGCCACTTTGAAAATTATTGATCCAACGGTGGCTGCTGATTTTACTGTTTTGTGCAGCCACCGTTGGATCAACAATTTTCAAAGTGGCTTAATAAATAGTAAACAAATTCAGAAAAATATAAAATTTAATCTCCAAGCACATATTAATATGGAGAACAAGAGGAACGGTTCAGATCGACTTTTTGGATTTTGAAATTTCAAATTTGAACCGTATGTATTTCAGTCCATATGCATACGAATGCATATTAGTCACTATATATACATATACACCCCCTATATATGGTTTAAAAAAAGGCATTTTTTTATTACAAGTTCATTATTGGACCCTCTCTAATTCATAATTTTTGACTCAGCCCTTACCAGAGACTCCAATACGTTTTGATAATTAGAAGGGTTTAAAGCTAAGTTTTCATGCACTGCATATCTCATGTGCTTTCTCTATTACATATATTCTTCAAGTACAAGAATATAAGTCTGCTTGGCTATCTGTGGAATCATCATTTGTTTTAAGGAAAAAAAAATTCATATTATGGAACAAAAAATCTTAAGAGTACAATAGGAATCCTACATTTCAGATCGATTTGACTTCATTGGATCTATACGTACGTTAACTAAATTCAATCAGAGACTAGTATGATGAATTATTTGAAGAAATGCGTTATGTTTGCTATTCACATTCATATTCGTTTTTGAGAGCTTATGTAAGGAAGGAAAGATGGAACTTGTGGAGAAGAATTTTTTTTTTTTAAATTTAAGTGCCATTATCTGTCACAAAATAATCAACTATAATATGATATTATACATTTACCATATTCATTATGAGTGCGTATATATTGTTAATTATATAAAATTAAATAATATAAAAATTGATAATAAGAGCTTATATATATATACAGATATATTGCCACAGTGAGCTACACTAATAGGAAATAAATCTGCTGTTATTCTAATCTCAACCATTTAAACTTTTCCATTTGCAAATCTCGACGAAGTAAGTTTTTCGTGCATGAATCTTAACAAAGATCAACGGTTGGAATCGGAATACCAGGTTCCTGTTTCCAAAGGAATAACAACAGATTTATTTCCACACTAATAACAGGTAGCAGAGCATAATTGTGCATGGTGATCTTATAATAGGACAATATCGGAACAAAAAATAAAGATATTGACAACGCTATTTTGACTTCAAGTGTATGAGCAATATAGTCAAAATGAAAAAAAAAATGACTCAAGACTCAAGACTCAAGAGTTGCATGAAGTCAAAACAATATTGTCAATATCTTTATCCAGGATAAAAGAACATTGACCATATATATGATATATCTGTCATTTTATCTACTATTTGAGACCATATATTAATCACATTCAAGTTCATTTTCCTTCAAAGAAACTCTACAGTTGCTAAAAGCAAAATTGAAGTTTTTAGAAAATAAATAATTGATAGGAAACACCATTATTGGATCTTTCAGGTCGGTACTGCAGTGATACTGTATTGCGTACGATCATAATCATTAAAATAAAGCAATAAAATAAAATAAAATAAAATAAAATAGGGTCATATATATAAAAAACAACGTTGCAAGTGCATTTTCTACTTCACATTTAAGTTTGTTTTTTCAAAGGCAAATAACTGGTATATATAGAACTGAATTGATTTCCTTGCAGCATAAGTTTCAACATTTTATTTTATCTTCACATCTAGAAGATAGTCTAGATAGATTGATATGGAGATGGTCTTAAGATGATCACTTCACTGTACATTCTTTTTATAAATGGTTAGAGTATGGTGGTATCCCTAATTCCGAATATGATATCATTTGAAAATCTCATATCTCTTTAAAAATAAAAATTTTCCTTTGGTTGGTCCGACGAGATAAAATTCTATCTAAGGTTAACTTAGCAAAAAAAGGGTGGCTAGGGGATCTTACTTGTGCATTTTGTGACTAACCAGAAAGTACTGACTATTTATTTATTCATTGTTCTTATGTGAGATTGATCTGGAATTGGATTGCAACATACAATTCATTTTCCTTTGACTGTAATTCCTTAGATGATTTGTAGTTACTAGACGCTTCTATACCATTAAAAGATAGACTACTTGTAGAACTATTAAATGGGTGGTCTATTTTATGAAATGTATGGTTAGAACGAAATAGAGTTATTTTTAATAATACTACTCCTATTAATGTTAAATCATTAGAATTTAAGATAATTTCTTTAGCTACTTTTTGGTGTAAGTCTAGATTTGATAATTCATATTTGAAATTAAGTTTAATGCTTCCATGTGATGTTAAGGACCTCCCAGACCAGATAATGGAGGAGGAAGAGAATTTATCCCAGGTTCTTGGAGCTGGCATCCCCCCAGATCATATGTCTAGAGACGAGCTGACAGATGAGGACTTATTGGATGACTTTTGATTTTTGCTTACTTAGTGTTCATTTAGTTGAGAGATTAGCTTTGGATGATATTACTTTTTACTTGTATGCTTTTATTTCTTTTGTTGTTGATTGTACATTGTAGTAAGACTTTCGTATTTGATTTTGGTACCTATTTTGGGTATCAAATTAAGTATGCTTGATTTCTATGAAATCGGTGGCCATACCACTATTTTTCATAAAAATATATAAAAAACAAAAAACGTCTAAGCTTTATATATATTTATGTGTAAAACTTTGCAAAACCATGTAAGAGTTGTGTGCTATAAAATAAAAAGAAACTATTTTTTATTATGTTGTATATATGTAACAGAAGCAATGCATATATGGTGCATACATGCTGTGCTATCAAAGAGGCCGGTGCATATTGCTTCTAATATATATTATCTTTTCTGGACAAGACAGCAAGATAATTTTTACTAATCTACTATACTGTTGTTAGGTCAGTGAAAGTGAGGAAGAATACAAACAAAAAGGCTAGGCAATGTGTACAATTTGTTAGTTAAAGCACACCGATGAGTACCTCAGAAGTATATATAAATGTCCACACACACACACACACACACACACACACACACACACACACCCCTTGGTAATTTGGTAGTGTCCTCTCAATGTCGTCTAATTGCAGTCACATGACCATATATGTATGACACACACACTATACAATCTTATAACAATTGCACAGATTTGTAATTGTACATTCTCTAGCAGTTCAACAATGATAATTCTGTCAAATTATCTTGCACTACTGTAAGGTACTATAGGCGAGGAATTACTTGAATCCATTATTAGAAATTAATCCAGAAAGAAGGGAAGAAGCAATGAAACAGTAGATCTATCATGCAACTAGCTTGAAATGTTTACCATTGAATATTTAATTATTACGAGAGACCATTTGTTAAAGGAGGAGGGATCCAATTACATCTTTTTTTGGTGACACCGAATTACACTTTTCATTTTTAAAGTTTTCAAATTTCAAACAGTCGATCCAAACCGTTTAACATAATTGGTATGTTAAAATGTGCTTGCAGATCAAATTTACATTTTGTAATTTTTGTACTATTTATTAAGTATTTAACAAAATTGCTATATTCAGACCGTTTAATTTTTGTACCCATCTTAATAAATAGTAAAAAAATTCAGAAAAATATAAAATTTGATTTGAAAGCATATTTTAACATATCTATCAAGTTGAGCGGTTTGAATCGACTGTTTGAACTTTGTAAACATAGGGTGTAATCTAGTGTCACCAAAAAAGAATGTAATTGAATCCCTCCTCTTGTTAAAGAATAGTTCCAAAATATCGTCAAGAATCCTGATCAGTTTCGGAAGGAAATCACAAGTATATATGATTTGTACCTGAATTAGGTGCTTTTTAATTTATGCTTAGATGCAAAGACATGAGAAATATTAAAGAGTACACTGAAAAACACAAAAAGTTATCATATATCGTATAGCCACAAATCAAGAACTGATTATTTTTTATCCGACACCAGAAGCATCGTGAATCACATGTAAAAGGCGAAAATTAATAACCAAATCATTTGACAACTGTACTCTAAGAAGCAAACCAATATATTTTCAATATATTATTAATTTTTAAATATCTGTCATCACTTGATTTATAAAGGCATGATTAAATAGAATAAATGAAGTTGAATGAACTACACACACACACACACACACACACACAGACCATTAATAATTTTGAAACGAATTGTATGCAATTATCACTTGAACTATATATAGGAAATAAATGAAGGTGAATGAACTATATATTAAGTAGAATAGATTTTAGGTGTTGAGGCACTTAGAGAAATTATGAACGTCTAAGTTAACCCGTAATTTAACAAATATTTATGAATCTTATGCTTGCAAGATCATGCACATGCATATAATATATAATCCATAGTTTAGGTGAAATAAAATGAAATTCATCACTATATATTACATGATCTGTTATAGAATTACTTATTGCACCTTCATTTATAAAATTATAATAATAATAATTCTTTGACCTTAACATCTGTTATATGTACATTCCAATTATAGTACTTGTATTGACAACTTAAGACTTTATGTAGTTATAAAATATTATTATTAAATATAACTACATATTCGATCCCCAGCTAAATAAATATGGAAAACGATAAGAAGGTATATAGATCGAGGGTCACAACGGGGAATGTATGCTTGGATAACGAATTCTTCATTGATTTTTAAGTACACAGACTCAGTATATATTGATTTTGGACTGTGTATATATAACCATTAATTGTTTAGAAACGAATTGTATACAATTAATTATCTAAATAAATATATCTCCTATGCAAACAGCTGCACTGGGACACGAACTAATTAAGCGCGTTTGGCACTTATTCTTCACAATAGACAAAAAATCAAATAGAACCTACAGAATGATGTCAGATATAAATTAATAATATTACAAGGAAACGTAGGAAACTTTATAGATTCTAGGGATTCGGCGCTTTAATATATCTACTTGTAGTCTCCCTAGCTGTTAGTATATATATTTGGTTGACCTTAGAGTGTATATATATATATATGACGATGTATAGATACAAGGTGATGGATATTAGTTTATATATATGTGTGTTACATGGATCGCATGCAACAGAACACAAGCTATATCCACCAACCTTATATAACATCAACTCTACTTGTAAAATCTAAGATAAAACAAACCAAAATAGGTGATCACGGGAGATAATATGGTCATCTACTAAAAACCCACGAGTTATTGTCTTTTTTTTTTTGACAACAAACTATTCTTAACTGGTTAATAGCAACAAAAAGGAGAAACATTTAAGACTAACAAACCTCTCTGAGATCTACATACCTAGCCAGATTAAAGCAACCACTTTTAATTCTCTCTTAATCCGGCCCTTACGCATGCATGCATCTAAACCCTAGCTAGTTCAACAATTGGGTCCTCATTGCATTCTTCCTCCAGCGAAAGACCGACTAGTCGACGATCCTGATTTCATCTCAGAATCCAACGAGTTCATCTCATTTGCATGCTGTTGTTCTCTCTGAGACTGAGACTGAGACATATTGCCACTTCCAAGCCCACGCACCATCCCTCCTACCCCTAAAAAATCTCGTGTCAACCGATCGGACTCCCTGAGACCGCCTACATTAATGCCATTATTACCAAATTTCATGTCTTCCATGTTGGGCATGCCTGGGTTGAACCCTGTGAAACCCGCAGCCACTGTGGCCGCTGCTGTTGCCTCTTGTTCTGTGTAATCTCCAGTAGTGCAACTAAAGAAACCAGCATTGGCACCGGCAAGAGAGTTCATCAAGTTTTGGATGTGTGATTCATTCTCCATTTGAGACCTCATGTTATCTTTGAAATTTGTGCTCTTTGCATCGTTTGACGAGGGGTTACCAAAACCTTTGAGGATAGACGATCCATTACTAGTGTTTGCACCCATCTGAGCCGCCTTCTGGAGTAAAGCCGTAGCCGACATCTGAGGAAGCACGGATTCATTGTGAACTGATGCATTGCTATATAGAGATGGCACGGAACCAACCATGTGATCACCCATTATGTTTCCGCTGAAGATATTTGTTTGATCTGAATTTCCAGCTGAGCTGTTGAACTGCTCAGGCATCAGCATGTGACCACCAGGGTTGCCTTCTTGGTTATTGTTATGCATGGTAGATGCATTGTTAGCAGTGTTGGAGTAAAATCCAAGGTTGAATAGAGTACTAGCGGCCTGAGTAGAAGAGGCGGCCGCGGCTGCGGTATTGTTACCACCCTGGAGATCAGGCAGTTGCATCAGGCCATGAAATGGTTTGGATTGTAGAAAAGAACTATCTGTTTGTGACTCTTCATTGAAGTGTTGGTTTGAACTATTTCCTAGGTAGAACGGAGCGGAAGGAGGCGGAGGACGGAATGCAGAAGGATTTGAGTGTGGGAGGAGATGTTCAAAACGGGACCCACCGAGGCGGAGGAGGTCGGTCGAAGGGTGAGTTTGGTCTTGCAATGCGGCAATCTGCGAGTTGACTTGAGAGAGGCCTAAGGCCATGCTGCTATTATTGCCATATAAGTGGCTTCCAAGGCTGGATAAACTCGATGGAAGGCGCGCACTCTCTTGCGCTAACGCATCGCAAAAGGCTCGGTGTGTGATGAAGCTGTCGCGCCTGCATTATAATTGAGAAGTTATTATTGTGTTTATCCTGTATCATAATATTGAAAATTGAAAGAAAAAACTCTAATTCACAATTAAACTAATAAAAACCAACAGATATCATGTGTTTGAGGAAGTAGTAACTAATAAAAAAAAACCCAGAAATCTTAATTTTGATTCAGCGGTGTCGAAAATATAAATGAGGAGACTATTTGAAGCTAGCTATATTGAAATTAAACAAGATAAAAATTAAGAAGTCAGCAGGAAGTTCAATGGACTAATTTTTGTTAGGTTTTCATTTTCAAATTTAATCTAACTAAAATGAAGAAGTTAAACACTAATTAAACACCTCTCTATTCGAGATCGTCCTATTATATATCTGCCATCTCGTTTCCCAAAAAAGGAAAAGCTGTTTGAGAGAGAGAATTCACTTGGCAAGGTCTGACATGCTTTCAAAAAAAAAAAAAAAAAAAAAGAAGAAGAAGAAGAAGAGAAAGTAAGAGAGAGAAAATAGGACTAGAAAAGATTGTTGGTTAATTACTAGAGTATATGGAAAATCCTATTTCTAGTCTTGGAGTTGAATAAATGCAAAGAGAGAATTATTGCTGGAAACATGAAAGGTACAATAAATGCACATCCAAATATCAATAAGTTTCAAATCCTATGAATGTTTCCATACTTCCCATGAAAGAATATTTAACCAAATTCATGAAAGTCTTCCCAGAAAACCAGTGTACTAGTGGTAGTGGTATTATTGCACACTGGTACCACTCTCACATTTAAAACACGGCAGTTACCACTTAAACATAAATTCCCTGAAATACTCTCATTAAATGAAGCCTAACTTATTTCCTAGTTTGAACTTTGAATGCGTTGGTGTGTGTGTCTCGTGAAAAGGTCTGGGCCAAACCTGACAAAGAGAGAGTGTGTCCAACCCACAAGAGAACAACATTGTCAAGCCTATTACATGTTTTACATGGCAATGCGACCAATAGACCATGTAAACATGAAGAGAGAGAAAGATAAATTAATGGTGGGGGTTACGAGGAGAAAGGTCTCTTTTGCCTTTGGTACTCAGCTTGTAAGTTGAAAGCTGAAACCCTCTCTGATCATGGTTCATAGCTTTCTCTCTCTTTTTCTAAAAAAAAAAGAAAAAAGCTTTCTCTCTCTGGACTTGGAAGGTGTCACATGAGAGCAGTCCCCTGCAGCCGTTTCCCTACTGTTTACTGTGTGCTTTGTGTTTTGTGTTAAATTTTTTTCTGGATGTGCTCATAAAAGTACTAAAGATGTATTCTAATTTGAAATATATACCAACAAGATAAAAATAAAACCCTCCCTTACCAAAATGAAAAAGAGATCGAAGAAAAGGCAAATGATGGTATCAAGGGAAAGCAAAAATGCTACAAAAAAGAGTGGCTAAAAAGTTCAATAAAGAATCACAAAAACCAAGGACAAGCTAAACTATACGGAAATCTATGATGATATGTTTGAAATGATGCTCCAATGATAGATATATGCATGAAATAAATGAATAGAAACAAACCTCAACCTACGCATCATGACTAGACAGACCCAAAAATGGATCAAATAAATCTCTAAAAAGTATAATAAAACCTGCAACTGAAAGGCCTTGAATAAAAAAATTTGTCCTTCCTACAAGTCTTTACAAGTTCAAATTTGATGAATTATGCTTGACAAAATAATGCACAGTAATTAGAAACATACAATAGTCCAAAAATTGTCATAAAAACAAATTGATAAAATCAAATGTCAAATTTAATTCTTCTTGTACAAGCATCTTATGTTCTAAAAAAATAATTACCTTGAGAAGAGGGTTCCGCAGTCGCAACGATATTCTCGGGTACCACATATCTTTGAGTGAGCCTTCCAGTCTGACTGTACAGCGTATCGCTTGGAGCACTTCTCGCACTTCCATTTCTTCTCACCATGCTTTCTACAGAAGTGTTTCTTAATTCCTGTCAAGTCCCCAAGTGCACGTGATGGGTCATGGTGCACACAGCTCGGTTCGGGACAAAGGTACACCTTGCGCCTAGCTGCTTCCTTGGGGTTCTTCTGTTTCAGCTTCCATGGCAGGTTATGACCTCGGCGATGCAGTTGCAAATTTTGTTCACGCTGAAAACCCTTGTTGCATACCTCACAAACGAAGCGGTTTGTTGCCATGAGCGTCCGGGGTGAGAGTGCAATAACCTCGGCATCAGGATCTGTTAGGAGAGAAATATAAAATATATTTTTTGGTTAGATTTTGGAATTTTTCTTTATTTTTCTGCTTAATGACATGTTATGAGATCAATTGGTTTGGTTGCTTATGATAAGAGACATTGTAGGCATTATGGTAATTAATATTGGGCAGAATTTGGAATGACTACATGCGCACATGGTGGAAAGGATGAGGTTTGTTTTCTTTGTGGAGTCAAGATGAAAATAGAATCTTTGAGCAGCTGTAATAGAACAAAAACGGAGAAGGTGCTACAATGAATAAGGATTAAAAAAATCCAAAGAAAACATTATGAAAAACTGAGAAATGATTTAGAACTTGAACAAAAGGCGGTTGATATTAGCAACCTAAATTACACATAATTTGGACTAAGAGAAGAGAAAATTAAAGAATCTTCCTCTTAATAAACCATATTATTGTCTCATATTGCAGACAATAGTAGAATAAAATTTAATCACAAGCATAACACAGAAACGAACGAGGAAATCAAATAATTGGGGCAACACAGACTACCCACTTGAATTGGTTGTAGAATTTTTAAAAGAAATTGTGTTCAACACAGAAAGAAAGGAACGAAGTAGAAAAGGTCGGAACGGGAAACAAGGAAATCGATTTCAAATTATGTTGCATGCATGCATGAATTAAAGCTTAAATAATCACTTGCTTGGATTGCCTGGTAAATTTCTCTTCTTTTTGACGGGTGGTTGAGCTGTGTTTGATGAAGTAGGCGCTGAATTCTGTGGTGGCTGCGACTGTTGCTGCTGAGAAATCTGGTTTTGAATTTGACTACTCTCTTCATTTCTTATTCCAAAGAAAGAAGCTGGAGAAGAAGAATCCATTTCTAATTTGTTTTGTTTTCCTGGAAATTGAGATAGCTAGGTTACTCATCAGTCAAAATCAAAAACCCAAAATTCGAAGATGTAAATTAAAACACAAGAAAAAAGTATCATAAAAAATTAAAAAAAGTCTCACTAAACAACATGCAACCATGATTTGTTTCTTTTTGTTTTCTATCTCTCTGTGTATCTATCTGCCCGGACTTTCCTCTCCTCTCTCTTTCTCTCTCTAACTACTTGTAAAACCTTAAGGACAAGAAAATAACCATATAGAGAGAAAAAAGAGAGGCTCCAAATATTGATCTGAAGTCTGAAATACCTCCAAAAAGGGCATGAAATCCAAACGAACAGTTGCACTCAAACCTAGTAAAAGTGAGGAAGAAGAAAACAAAAGGGAAAGATAGATAGTGTGCTTGTGTGTGTGTGTGTCCGTGGAGTAGCTAGGGTTGGATTTAAGAAAAGGCACAAACCAATTCAAAGACAGCTTCTTTGTTTCTTCTCTCTTTCTCTTTTCCAAAACAAACCCTTTTTCTGAATTTGGAAGGAGGTATAAGGGGATGAATATGGCTGTGTGTCGCTCTTGTTTGATTTCTCTTATTTCCCTGTCATACTTTGCTTTCCTCTCTCTCTTTCTCTCTGCCTTTTTTTTCTAATTTTCTTCTTATATTTCTCTTCACCAGCTATATATTAAAATATACCACCAAAAGTTTTTTATATTCCATCAGTGTGTGTGTGTGTTAGAGAGAGAGAGAGAGAGAGAGAGAGAGAGAGAGAGGCGGTACACAGGAGGGATCCTTCACTCAGGCAAACTGTGTCGTTATGCGGTGAGAGGATTGGGTCCACCGAATGTGTTCTTACCCGGTTTTCTAACATATATGCTTCTTTACAGTTTCTTTTAAGTTACTAATCTTAATCACTTGAGATCAAAATTTTAGGTGTACCAAAAGCTAGCACTGTTATGGGCGGGGTTTTAACTTTTAAGTTACCAATCGTGCAACTTACACTGCCACGTGGAATATATTTGCATGAGCGCTACCTCAATGACACGTCATGGCGTCTCCTTAATTAGTGTATTTAACTTTACTTTCTAAAAAAAAAAAAACTCTTTTATAAAATTGGGCTGATGAATACATATATAAGATCAACTGTACTTCAAATTATATTATCATTATTAATTTAATTGCCTCCATCAGAAATTCAGAATATAATTATAATTATAATAGGGCCTGCCTAGGAATATATATATATGAAATGAGAGAGCCCATACTTAAATGCTTAGACAAAAGATATATACTTTCATCTTCTTATTATTAATCATCTTCTATTGATATACAAGTATACAACGAAACATACACCAAGTTTCATCATTTCTTGTATATATACTATTAATTTGTGCGTTATATAGATCACGCCCATAGGTTATATTTTAAATCTAAAGTTTTTTTTTAATTGTGAAAATAATTTATTGTCATGTAATCCCCCCCTCCAAGATAATATAAATCTTTGGAAAAAAAGACATCAAAATATTTATTTTCTTTAAACAGATAAGAAAACATAAAAATATATATCTATGGATAGGAAAAATTCTAATTACTATATATCTAAGTTGACAAAAGTATCATGGTTGTACGCATCGTATGTTTCTATTTAATTATTTTGTGCAAAATCCCAATTAATTTATATTTTGTAAAACATCAATTTTGTTATTCTCTTTAACAGAGAACATTAACAGTACAATAGTTGGACTATGGAATTTTTTTTAAGGAACTTTTTTTTTGTAGAAGAAAGAGATGTTATGAATATAACTTGTGATTTTGCGCTGCTCAGTCATTTGAAATTGTTGATTCCTCAGAAACAATCCTGGTTAATTATATACTATATGTATATCCTTTCCATTTACCAAAAGTAGCAATTGTGTGCCGTGGAGCTAATGATCCTTTTCGGAAGAACATCTCTTTTTTTGGACTGATGTAAACGCCATACGAAACTAGACAATGCCATCCATCTCCTCAACAGATTTTTGGTGTTTCTCTAATTAATATTTTTCTTCATTTGGTTGACTCTTACATGGAATTGTCTTCAAGTACTCAATTGAACATATTAAATTAATTTGTAGACAGTACAATTTAATTTATTGCATTATATGGTTCTCTTCTTCAGGAGTTAATGGCTTTGTGTTACTTCCTTATTAAAATTTATTTGGTAACATTGTATCTTTAAGGTAATGTTAGGTACGAAGCATTAAAATATGAGTATAGAAGAGCAGTTCAAGTATCTATCATTCACAAAAGAAGAGAAAGTGCATGAACTGATTAAGAGCAGTTACACACACACACACACACACACATGGGTAGTGGTTATGTAATTTGATTGTGAAGTAAGAATTAGAGTAATTTTTTATTTATTTCATACTTAAACAGTTAAATAGGTGTAAAACAAAATAATAAGATTTAAGTTATGACAGAGCAAGTTATTTCACATTCACTCCATTGGATTTAATTTAAGCCATAATTTAAGGTGTTAAATATAATGCAAAATATATAGGACGAGCAAGATAGAGTAACTTAATCTTTCTTAAATTTAAGTAGCAAACAAACATGACTACCATTAGAAATATATTAAAAAAAAATTAAACTTGACTAATTCTGTTTGCAAACAGACATGAATATTTTTATATTTTTTTATTGAAATCCCTGGCTGAGGCTGCCACATAAACATGATCACCATTAGAAATATATTAACAAATTAAACCTGACTAATTTAATGCTACGCAACATATTTTGCAGCTCGATCATCATTAAGATATATATTTTTTTTTTTTGCAAGATTCATGAACTGTATATAGTTGAGATTCATATGAAATCGATTTCTTTTTTCTAAGAAAGCAACATTCAGTTATTAAGAAAACCAAACTGTCTGCTTCTCTTGATCTCGCCGTATAATTAAGTCAAATTAAACAAACAAAAACCAAATTTTTTTTAAACAATATCCGATGTATTAAATAATGCTTATATTAATTGGCCATCATCTGTTAATTAATTTGGAGACAGTACGTGAGCTCCTGAACAGTAAGCAAGGAATACTATTTACGATTTAATTACAATTAATAACCTAACCGGGATAAGGGAATTAGTGCACCGTTTAATATTTAATTCCAGTTTCTACATAAAACAGTGTTGGCGACACTTTTTTTTTATTGCAACTGTAGGCTGGATGGGGTACAAATTTGAATTTATTGGTTGGTCTAAATACGATCGAATTAAGTAATTAATTAAATGCGCATCTAGTAAATTAAAATAAATGAAACGATTAAAGAGGGTGTTTTATAATGGATGAAATTAATAAGTCCATTTTGGCTGCCATATTCACGGGTCCATCAGTGACTGGCTTATCGAACCAGTATCAGTAGTATATAATAATTAGTTAATGTTGCTCCAATGGATGCATTGCACTGTTATTTGAATAAATAAGCCATGAAATAATGATTCTTGCAGTTCAATAAATTAAACAAAGAGAAGGGTAAAAAATATATATATATATATAGTATTAGACTTGGTCAAAGTTTTAGAATTTCAGAATATATAATTAGTGAGAATAAATAATTAATTCATCAACAGATATATATATATATATAGTTGAGTTCAACAATGGGTCCTCTTAGATGCAAGGCTTTCTATTCTGAGAGAGACGTATATATATCTTTTTTTTAAACAATTTAATTATTATTATAATGAAGGGATAATTAATTAATTAAACCCACGCTAACAGACTCATCCGTTACTCTCGCGCTCCCTGGGCATTAAATGAAGTAGAATTTGTGCGTTTCTGCTGGTACTGATATATCGATCACCAGGAAATAAATGCTATGAAACGTGTACTATTCTAGCCATATCTCTGCTATCTGTATTCCAACTGTTGCACTCTCAACCCGTTGTATTTCGTCACTGACACTGAGAAATCGTCAATCATGCATGCATGCATGTCTTAATTAATTTGACCTCTGTTGACTTCCATTCCTGCATCTCGACCATCAAACGGCGGCCACCGCTTTTAATTAATTAAAAGGGGTTGGTGGAATCACAAACTAAAAAATTATAGTAATTAATTAGCTGATGAGTAAGTAAGTGTCATGTAATTATTTTTTATGAAAAAAATAAAGTGTTAATTTTTGTAAAAGTTAAAATTTCGGAAGACAAAAATAAAAATTTAATTCATAGAAAGTGCTTAGCGCATGCACCTCTTTGCTTTTTTTTTTTTTTTTTTTTGGGAGGTGTATATATAGTGGAACAGTTCAATTTTTTATCTAGTAGATCCATTTGGATGGAGCTTTGTGGACATGTTTGGTTGTAGTTTAAATTTAATGAAGATTAAATTGTTTATTCTATCTTATTATTTTTGTATTACATCTTATTTGAACAGTTTAAGTTATGATATAAATTGAGAAAAATTATAATTTTATGAAAGCAGATTCTACAGATAAAATAAATGTAGAATATAAATTAATATGTCTGAAGAGGTGATTTAACTTACTATGTTATAATTCTATTTTGTATCTCTCGTTTGACAACTTAAAATAAGAAGTCTTTTGCTCAACCAAATATTTTATATATATTAACGAATGAGAATTAAATCCGAGGATGAGTACGTATGAGTATATTCTTTCCTTAATAATTAATATCTATACAGACGAATAATGAAACCACAGTTTATATAATTTATCCAAATTAACTAAGAATATGTTGATAATTGCGATAATTCATGACAAAATTATCAAAATTAAAAGTTAAACTATAATTAAGTAACAAAAGCATAACTAAATTACCATAATAATACAAAACCAATTTAATTCACAAATCTCACGGATATATATACGCGTCTATGGAAAAAATGATATAAATCAAATCTAACAAATTTATTTTGATATTTAATTTAATTTTAAATTACTAACATTTAAAAAATAAAAGCATGACAAAGCTTATGTTAATACTTTTTTTAATATATATATTCTTTAAAGACACGCATAAATAGTCATAATTAATAACATTTAATAACTATAAAAATGTGACAGTATCTACGAGGATAAAAAACAACTATCTGCGAGAGTATACTGACATAAATATATCTTTTCTATTAGTGACGATAGTATCTGCGATGGTATACCGACAGTATCCCTCACAGATACTGTTACATTCTGATATATACTTTAATATTAAGTTAATTAATATAGAGAAGAAAACATACGTCAAAATCAAGGAATTTTAAAATCAATAAGTCTACACTCTACCTTCTATTCAAGTCAATCAAGTCAAACATAGGCCTTATGAATCCTATTATTCAATCATAGGTACAATAACAAAACATTCTAACCTATAATATTCGCTAGTGCCGCAAGTGACAAAAATGTCTTGCTTGAAATAATATTTTTATTGGATGAGCTATCCTATAATTATAAAGAACATCACATCTTCTTCAACTAGTGATGTTAATTAATGTCTCGCTACATCGATTTGAAGTCGATCGACTAATTAATATGTCTTATTAGATCAATTTGATGTCGACTAATTGTCTCAAAATAATTAATCTCTAGCTTGATGAATGATTAAATCAAAACAGTAATTTTTTTTTCTATAAAAAAGAACTAATTAATACTGTAAGCTAATATTTTTTAAATTTATTTGACAAATATAAAATATAAAAACTTTTCATTTTCGAAATAAAAAATTGAAAAATGTGGTTCATCCTTAGGGGTGTAAACGGAGCCGGATTATCCGATAGATATCCGCTCCGAATCCAAATAATTTTGGAAACGGACCCGGATATTTATTGGATAAGCAGTATAGTACCCAAATGCTATGCTTATATACCGATATTCACCTTTTGTTTTTTGGAGTTCTCTGCTTCACAGCTGTCTTCCACGATGTCAGCGCCTGTGAACTGCGCATACACCAACGCAAATGTGATTTTTTCTACCAATGCAAATGTGATTTTTTCTGCGTGAGGCGTGATCCGAACTTGGGATCTCCTAGCGCCAAGGCAAAACCTTTAACCACTCCACCAAGATTTCGTTTGTGTTATATTGTAGTAACTATAGTATTTAATCTATTCTTAATGTTAAGCCATTAATTTTTTATAACTTCATTCAATAAATTAGAATTTTTATAATTATTAGATGTAATATATAAATTAATAAAAAAAATTATGATTATTTCTATATCTAATAATTAGTATTTTGCATCTTAAAAATTCATATATCTTAATTATCTGACCATTATTCATTTTATATCCGTATTCGAATTCGTATCCGCATCCGTTTAAGACGAATTTGATTTTAAATTTTGATATCCGTTTACTATCCGTATCCATATTCATATCTACTCATTATCCGACGGATGCAGATATAGTATTAGCATTATCCTACAATTCAAGCGACTAATTAAAATAAATGTGTATCAATAATTCCGGATCCGATATTAATAAAATATAAACAATTGTATCTTTAGAAAAAAAGAGAGTATGTGTTCTTTATTAACAGATTGACACTTTTTAATTAAGGTCTACTCCGTATAGAAAATTATGAACAAATAATTAAAGTGCGGAATTAGAAAAGTTAAATAGGAGAGGCTGAAACATAAATATAAAAATGTATAATGTTACAAGTGGAATTTAAACTCAAATTTCTCCAAATCACAATGAGAAATTTTATCCATTGGACTACATGTTGAAAAACATAAAAAATATGCATTAAATCAAAAAAAGACAAACTATTTGATTAAAGAGTTGATATTTAATCTGATAATTTATCTTTTAATTATAATTATTGGCAGATTATGATACGTACTTAATATAAGAATTTAAAGATAAACTTAAAATAAGAAAATTATATTAAATTTCAATATATATAATTAAAGATTTTAAAATTATGAGAATACTGAATACTCTTTGGAATACACTAATTAAGATCCGCTCATACCGACTCATACGTGTAACCCAAAGTGCTGTGAGAAAAAAACAACTTATTCTTTTATACATATAATCCAAAACTACTGATGCCATAATTAATCCCAAGATACATTTTCCAAGCAGATGAATACTAGTCTCCCGCCTATTCATTGATTGCACAATGCTTAGTGAGGCGGGTTATTTTTTTTAACATAACATTTTGATTCATGCAACGCTCAAATTGTATATATAATGTTGTCTTGACTTTCTTACCAGTAACTATAGTGAAAATAAATTATTTGGGTTCGATTTATTGAGATCAAAAATTTGTGATTCGGAAATAATTTGGGTATAATTTGGGAATAATTTGGAATTATTCGGATCAGAAATCTCAGTCTTGCAAGAGAGCAAAAAAAAAAAAATTGTTCTTGGAAAAATTCGAAAAAAATCGTGAATAATTCGTAAAATTCGGGAAAAATTTATAAAATTCGAGAATTATTCGGATTTAATTCGGTCAAAGTTTAATTAACCGAATAATTCAGCGTTCGGTTCGGCATCACCCTAAAAAAAATTAAACGGATATAATTTGTCATGGAGATGTATGAATTAAAAAATCTTTAGTTACCTGGTTGTCATGCCAGCAAGAAAGTAGCAATAGAAGGATGGATAAATCAAATTCATTAATATGTTAATCTGCTAAGTATGAATATAAAAAATTTGTTATTATATGCGAGGGGATAAAGGTGTTTTCTTTTTCTGACGATATTTTTGCAGATATTTCTATCAGTAATAATGGTATGCTCAGAAATATCACTTTTATGTCAATGTATTCTCGAGAATATATAGTCACCTTTTACTCTTACAGATAGTGATTTATTTTTATATACTACAAGAATAGGAGAGTATCCGCTAGGAAAAAAGCGACTATCTGCGAGCGACAAAAATGTGCATTTTCTATTAGTGACGGTAGCATCCATTTCAAATTTGAGATGGCCACTGTTATATAGTGATTTATTTATATATATATATATGAGTAAGACTGATGTACTTTGCAAAGCAAACAGCTCTTTGTGCTTTGCATTTTCATCCATTAGATAACCTTCAAGATTCGTGCAAATCCATCTGATCTGATTATGAAATGTCGCTGAAATAATTAAATGGACCCTCCATTTCAAATTTGAACCCTTTCTTTTCTGCATCCCGACTCCTCCCTCCTAGCGACTCTCTCACTCACTTTGGCGATTCCACTTCCAGCGATGCCCTCTCCCAGCGGCGATCTCACGGACCCAGTGGCGACTAGGGTTTCGGCGATCTCCTCTCCTTATGTAACAGTGGCCATCTCTTCTCCTTCGACGACTAGGGTTTCGGCAACAGCACCACCTAGGGTTTCGTCAATATTGCTCGTCCTCTATTGGTAAAAGATCAATACAGTTTGATGTAATTCGCTCATTTTTACTTGTCCGTGGTTAGCTACGTTGGACTATGATACCAAATCAGCTTAATGTACCTTGTTAAGTAGATGCTTTTGTAATGGAGCTTTATTTCAACATTGGTCTCGTAATTGATAATTCTCAGTAAACCAAATGCTGATACTTCCTTTGTGAAAATAAAATATAAAATATACTACAAGTTTCTTCATAAAGATGCAGTAAATCTGATAGTCGCATAAATTTGGAACATATGCTGAAAACCAAAATTTTTTTTCTTTAGTAATTGCTGATTGGTGATATACTCTCCAAATTATAATTGATACGATTTATTGGTAAAAGTAATTGTTTTGAAGTACCAGGAATTATGAAAATATTCCAAATGGCCTTGGTACTTTTATCAATCTAAAGTATATATAATTTTGTTTAATACCTCTAATTCAAAGTACTTGTCAGAAATGTCACTGGGCATATTTCTGCTATATATAACCATTTCTAAGTTCATAAGTTCAATCTGAAATTTTTGACAGAAATACCACTGGGCTTCCTTAAACTTTTCACCTTTTAAGTTAGTCAAGATTGCTTGTCCCACTACAAAATTAGAATTATTATTCCTAATCTTTCTTAATTAGTAATAGTCACTATTTTTTAAAATTGACTCTTGACTTGTGATAATTAAAATATGCTATTCTTTTTTCAGCTTGTTTTGTGCGAGAACCAATGTCATTTGATGTATCTAATAGTGTAGAGATAGGCTAAAATGACATTTATGTCGATGAAGATGAAAATAATTCGAGAATTCATATGCAGGTAATCTTTGTTATTTTACATTTTTAAAATATTTACAATTGCAACTTAAGCAAGAGTGTTAGTGATTATGGTTTGCTTGTGTGAAACAGTCAGATATCACGAATCCCTACATCCATTATTATGATGCAGTACAAGTTGATGAGCCTTTGTCAAATGATACAACTAAGCCATATGTCAGCATGGAATTCAATACACCTGAAGAGGCATACACTTTCTACAACAATTATGCATGTTTTGTTGGATTTAGTGTTCGCAAAAACAGTTCAACAACTAATAAGAATGGGATGTCATCGGTTTGGTATGTTTGTTCTAAAGAAGGAAAATCAAGATGGCATAAAAGAAAAAATGGAAGCTCGGCGGATCTTGCTACACCTGAGAAAGAACATGAGATTACAAGGTGTGACTGCAAGGCCTTATTGAGGATCAGAATTATGAAAAGTGAAAAATGGAAAATGAGCGTATTTGGGGAGGATCACAATCATGCTTTGATCACGAGCCCTTCGAAGATAAGAAATTTACGATCCCAAAAGTGCATGACGGCATGTCAGAAGGACACCATTCGTAAATTGAGTGATCAAAATGTGAAAACATCACAAATTCACGAATACATAGGTGCTGAAAATGATGATAAGGAGAATGTTAGGTTCAAGAAAAAGGATATAAGCAATCTAATAGCGGGAGATAATGCAAAACTCGTAGGGGTTGATGTTCACACAACTGTGATGTATTTCAAATAGAAGCAAGAGAATCAAGATGATCCCGAGTTATTTTATTCGGTATTGGCAGATGAGGATGGTGTTGTGAAGAATATTTTTTGGGTTGATGGTAGAGAAAGGAGAGTATACAAAGAGTTCGATGATGTCGTGACTTTTGATACCACTTATCATACAAACAAGTACAACATGCCTTTTACACCGTTCATTGGAGTCAACCACCACTGTCAATCCATCTTATTTGGCATGGCTCTTCTCAAATGCGAGACAACGGATAACTTTTGTTGGTTGTTCAAAACATAATTAGAGGCAATGTACGGCAAGCATCCTTCCGCCATTATTATCGACCAAGATCCCGCGATGAAGAAGGCAATCGAGTTGGTTTTTCCAAAAACTATCTATAGATGCTGTCAGTGACATATAATGAGGAAGGCAAGGAAACGTTTTGCGAAGCTTTACAATGAGAAGGCTGGGTTTGAGGATGAATTAAAGGCTATAATCATCCGTAGTAAGATGGTTTTAGATTTTGAGAAACGTTGGACAACTATGTGCAATACGTACAATGTGCACAACAGTAAGTACATTAAGGTGATGTATAGAAATCGGGAGTAATGGGTGCCAGCCTATTTTCGAGGCACTTTTTTTGCCGACATGTCAACTACACAGAGGAGTGAGAGTATGAATGCTATATTTAAGTTACTGGTAAACAATCACAAATCTGTTTATCAATTTGTATTGCAGATTGAGAAGCTCATTGAGAGCATTTGGCAAAGAGAGAGTGACGAGGATATAAAAGATAACAATGAGGTGCCGCAACTATGGTCAAGATACAAAATGGAGGTCAAAGCACGCCAAGTTTATACACGGCAAGTATTCGGGTTGTTCAAAGATATGGTACAAAATAGCACACTTGGTGTTGTTGTCGAAATCGAGAGAGGTGTCTCTTATAAGGTTAACATTTTCGAACATCCTGAAATTTATAATTATGTACCCGATTCATACATAGTAGAGGTGGACAAGGAAAGGTGTACGATTTTTTGTGATTGCAATGGGCACATAACAAGTGGGATTCTTTGCCCACATCCTATAAAAATAATGCAATACGTGGGTATGACACACCTACTCGACCATTATATTTTGAAACGGTGGACTAAAGAGGCTAATGTAAGTGCCAAAAGATCCATTAGTGAGAGAAGTATGGATTCGGGCGAGTCGGCAGAGTTGCTGACATTGATGAAAGCTTCTTTAAAATTAGATTGGATGGAGCTTACCGACCTAGGGGCTATTAGTGCAGAGGCTTATATTTGTATGAAGGAGATAATTGCAAGCGAAAAACAGAAATTGTTGTCGGTACTAGATAAGCAAGCACAAGGAGGTTGTCTACCAAGCCTTGAAGCTAATTTCAAAGAAGGGTCAGGGAATGAGGAATTTAATGCCAATCCCATATTTCATGACCCACAAGAGTCACAATGCAAAGGTAAAAAGAAGATTTCGACACGGATGGTGCCTCCTTCTTTGAAGAAGCGCAGAACTTGTAGTATATGTGGCGAAAAAGAGGGCCACAACTCAAGAACTTGCCCAATGGTTCAATTTTTTTTATATCTTTTTCTTAACTTAGTGCTAACTGCTTTGAAACTGATAGTCTTTTTTCTGGTGCCTTTTTGAAATGTAAGTTGGTTTGTCATAAATTTCTGTTATATGTTCTGTCATATATGTTTTTATTGGTTTGAAATGCAATATTGGTCTGTCATAAATTTTTGGTGTCATATATGCTTTTATTGGCTTGAAATGCAAGTTGCTATGATATGTTTGTTATTTGTTCAAATAACCTAGATATTCATCTCAGCATTGATCTGGTAATACGTACCCAGCATTGATATGGTAATAACCTAGATATTCATCTCAGTATTTCTTTAATTCATTGTTTACTCATATGGAGCTCAATTATTATTCACTATTTACTTGCTGTTATATACTGGCAAGCACAAATGCTACCATATACCTAATTGGTACTATGCATAGTATAGATTACTCAATTTTAATTCATGCTTTGCTTAGTGTGATAGTTGAAAAATAATGGAAAAGACAAACGTAAGACAGTTGTTGATGAGGAGAGTGGTGTTTACAAGATAGTAGAAATTTACGAATCTGAGGAAGACGATTTATAAACTGTTTTATTTAGACTATCTTATTATCTCTAAGACTATTTAATTTTATTTAGACTATGTTGTAATTTTAAGATGTTGTAATTTTATTCTCTCTATACTATGTTGTGATTTTTTTGTTGTCTACTCATTTTTATGAGTGTATGTGAATATGTTGTATACAATGGAAAATTATATGTATACAAACATAAAATTACAATCAGTTTTAAATGTTTTCCATAGGTGCAACACCATGCTATTGGCATGGCACCCTAATGCTCTTGTAGAATGACTCAAATTGACTGAAATTGACTCAAATTGTTTAGCAACTTTTTAAATTCTTCTCTATTCTCTCCTAAGTGAAGATTATTGAAACAAGCATACTGATGATTACCGTCCCTGTTATGTGGCAGCATTGATCTCCAAGCATAACTTTTCCCCATTCTACTGCATACATGTCAGGAGTCTAAGAAAATAATACAAAGTCATATATGATCAGTGGCAATATAATGAAAAAAAAACTACTAGTCAAAATGACCTCCTTAATAAAGCAACATAACCAATATATCCAGAAGTTTGACCATTCATGTAACATAAATCAATTAACAACTACAATTCATGCAACATAACCAACATAACCAATATAACCAATGTAAATAAGATAAGCGGCAGGTTCTTAATTAACAACTACAATTCATGCAACATACATTAATTAACAACTATAATTAATACAAAAATTAACATACAAAGTACACACATCAATACACAAAGTATAATTAATCCGGCTAGTAATTTCTTGAGTATCCAAATGATTCCCGCTTCAAATATATCTCTTGAACTATTTTTGTAATGTTGCATCTTAGATCTGTTATTGAACTTAGTAGTGATGTCGCACCAACCATTCCACTCATTGCAATCTTGACAACTATAAAATTGTTTTTTGTAGTTCGTCGGGGTCCATAAAAACTTCACAAATGTAGGCTTATGACATCTCTTGCAAGAAGGGTTTGATGAAGAATGACTATTTTGGCTACTCATTTTGCCTACACAAACAAGTACAAAGATGATGGTTGAGATAGTAAATAGAACACAATTTGGTCTGTTTAG
The DNA here is from genome assembly GCA_964058845.1 of Carex sylvatica. Lineage (NCBI taxonomy): Eukaryota > Viridiplantae > Streptophyta > Magnoliopsida > Poales > Cyperaceae > Carex > Carex sylvatica. Next base: position 38,154 of record CAXKVR010000539.1, read on the forward strand.
TTAGCACATGTCAGACCATGGAAACAATGAGAACCAATTAAAAATATAGAATCTCTGGTGTGAAGAGACAATTGAGGAACTGATTGAACTAACACCTGTTCTTGGCAGAGGAGGGTACTAGGTGTAGACTAAAAGCAGAGCTCTATAAAGGAAAAATGATAACTGGTGACTTTGTGTTGGTGACTTTGTGTTCTAATTCTAAATAAGCATGAATTGATAAGCACAAAAAGAAATATTGCAACTAGTAAGATACTGGAGATGTTAATGTTACTGTCATTACCACATGATTTAAAAATAATAATGAACTGCTTTTAGTTCACAAGCTTGTCATCACCTACTAATTCTAAATAATCATGAACTGCTTTGAGACTTCTAAAACCCCAATTTTTCAGATACCTACAACACCACTTATCAAGAGAACCCAATTAGAAAATCACCATTTCACCCAAATTTCACATTATTTACTAAATCTAAGGGCAAAATTCACATTACTGACTAAAGGCAAAAACTGACTGCTGGAGCCACCAATTTCATTTTATATGTATAGACTATAGAATAATCATATATCAACCAATTTGAGATATTACCAACAAAGCAATAAAAACATTGGTACCATGTGTATACACACTCCCCTAATCGTATAAAATGCCCCTCTAATTCTTACCACCCCTGCACCTTAAAAAATTAGAAAAGAAAGCAAATTTAGTATCAATTTAGAGTTTAGACATACCAGCAGAAGGAGGACGAGTGTCAGCGTCGAAACCCTACGAAACCCTAGTTGCCGCTGTCACAGAAGGAATGGAGATCTCCGCTGTCACAGAAGAGGAGAGTTGATCGCTGGCAACTAGGAAAGGTTTTCACTGCTGGAGAGGTTTTCGCCGCTGAAGTCGCGCCAGAGAGAGTCGCTGGGAGGGAGGAGTCGGGATGCTAAAAAGAAAGGGTTCAAATTTGAAATGGAGGGTCCATTTAATTTTTTCAGTGACATTTCATAATCAGATCAGATGGATTTGCACGAATCTTGAAGGTTATCTAATGGATCAAAATGCGAAGCACAAAGGGCTGTTTGCTTTGCAAAGTACATCAGCGTTACTATATATATATATATAGAGAGAGAGAAAGTGACTAATATGCATTCGTATACATATGAGCCGAAATACATACGGTCCAAATTTAAAATTTTAAAATTCAAAAAATCGATCTGAACCATTCATCTTGTTCTCCATATTAATATGTGCTTCGAGACCAAATTTTATATTTTTCTGAATTTTTGTACTATTTATTATGCCACTTTGAAAATTATTGATCCAACTGTGGCTGCTGATTTTACTGTTTTGTTAAGCCACCGTTAAATCAATAATTTTCAAAGTGGCTTAATAAATAGTAAAAAAATTCAGAAAAATATAAAATTTGATTTCGAAGTACATATTAATATGGAGAACAAGATAAAAGGTTCAGATCGACTTTTTAGATTTTGAAATTTCAAATTTGAACCGTATGTATTTCGGCCCATGTGCATATGAATGCATATTAGTCTCTCTATATATATTGTCCATTATTTGATAACATATAAAGTTATGATCACAAACAATCCGAAATATATAGATTGGACATTAGATGCGACAAAACCGTAATTTGATTTGACGAATATTCGTCGCTTTGACTCCAAAATATTGAAAGTTCAAACTAATTTGAAAATGATTTAAATCTGATATCATCCACACCAAAACGATTAACATTAAATTAATTAAAAAAGATTAGGTAAAGAGAGAATTCCGTGAAGACGATGGCATTATCTGTAGTGACAAGCTGGCTCACATTAAAACATTCTCATTTCTCAGTTTAGACTCAAAATAATTAATCTTTATATTGATCAATTAATAATTTAATAAACCTTGGAAGATGTACATTCGTTTTAATTCTCTTGTTTTTTCATGTATTTTATTTTGTAGTTCTGAGCTAGCGGTACATGTTATTCGTTTGTATGGTAGCGAAGAGCTGTTGAAAAGAATAATATACTATGCCGTGGGTCCCATTGACGAGATTCTCCCATCTTGGTTGTTCTCACTGTGGGGCCTAGTGAAAGAGAGATGGCATGTGCCGCTCACGTGTCATTACGGATTAGTAAATAATAATAGAGAAATAAATAAAAATTAATCAACCAATTGTTTTCGGCTTATTCTGTCTGAGATAGGAGTAGGTCGGATGTCCATTGGACCTACTTTTAATTTTGATGAGCTCGTACTATTATCATTAAGATCTGTGTGCACAGAAATTGATAAAAACTCGCACGGATTTTAATACCGAGTGCACGAATTTTGATGCAATTGGATGGTCACAACACCCATCGAACCAAAGTAAGTCCAATGGGCATCGGACCTACTCCGACTCCATTCTGTCCGGATGCTACAAATATATATATATATATATTTCTTCCTTTTTTATATGAAGAGCATGAACTTATTTTTAGGTGATAATGAAACATTAATTAATTCTTGGAAAATCTCTATCAAGTTCATTCTTAATTAATTTAGGTAAACTCTGTATATTGTGAACTTCCACATGCATGGCTTCTACAAGCCATCATCTTGTTGGCCCAATATGACAATACTAAATTTGATTAAAAAAAATGTTTAGTATGGAAATAGTACGTTTGACCTCCAATTGAACATATATAATTTGATCTGTGTGTATGGATTTATCCGAAAGCATAAGAAATTCAAATGTTAATAATTATTTGAAGAGTGAGGCTACGCTACTGTGTCATGTTAGCACACATCGGTCTGTACTATGGATCTATATTTTATTTTTAAAATTTAAACAGTTAATTTGAAAATTTTCAACATAATTTTCATATGAAACTGTAGTTGGATAACAAATTTTACATTCCTTTTATATATATATATTTTTAATTTTATTACATTTGTAGAAAATAATTTGATCTAAAGATTCTAGATCATCTAAAAATAATTATTGTCTACATATTAAAAAAATACTGAAAAATATATATAAAAATGTAAAATTTGACCTCCAAATACATTTTTATATGCAACTCATGTTCAATAGTTTGGATCAACTATTTGATTTTTAAAATCTACCGTTGTACATAATAGCGTGTATGTACACACACAAACCCTCACTCTTTTGAATCTTGCTAGTACAAAAACATAAAATGGATTGTGTATGGGAGAACAAAATTGTATATATATATATATGAGTAAGACTAGGGTGCTATGGGTTGCATAGAGGACTAGGTGCTACGGCTCAATATTTGAGTTTTTAAAATCCTAACGGTCGATCCGAACCGTTTATCTTGTTCTCCATATTAATATGTGTTTGGAGGCCAAATTTTACATTTTTTGAAATTTTTTTACTAATTTTTTAGATAGTTGGAAAATCAAATATCTGAATGGTGCAGAATTTTTTAGATCAAGTGATTTTTTATCTATCTAAAAAAATAGTAAATTTTTTCAAAAAATGTAAAATATGGTCTCCAAACACATATTAATATGGAGAACAAGATGAACAGTTCAGATCGACCGTTAGAATTTAAAAAAATCAAATATTAAACCGTAGCACCATAGCTTTCTATACAATCCATAGCACCCTAGCCTTACTCTATATATATAATAAGATGGATGTGTATGGGAGAACAAAATTGTAAGGTAGCAAGTAGCAAGGCGGTAGATTGTAATGGTCCATGGGCCTCTTTATGAGGGGTCAACGTCAGGCCTTCTTATTCCAGAGTTATTCTCTCGCTATTCTATTCCCATCCTTGGTTCCTTGAACCACTCAGGAGATGAAGAGAAGATGTGGCCGGTTCTCTTTTCTCCCAGTAGACCGTACCAGGGAATAAAACGGAAATAATAACTTTTGTTTCCTCTTACGGTCTCTTTTTAGGCGCGCACGTCATTACTCGTGGATGCACTCGCGTATATATATTTGTCTCTTTTTCATACTAGAAAAAGAGAACTTCATCTTTTTCTGCAAGAGGAGGCCTGGTTCATCTACCTAGATCCTCGGATCTTGGACATGCACAGTACAATATCAAACACCCCCCCCCCCCCCCCCCCCCCCCCCCCCCCTCAATTAATTTTGAAGTTAAAGACGAGTTGCCAGTGATAAATCGTAATCATTAATTGGACCCATTTAAATTAATTGCATGCTACAGGCAGGCTTAGGGGTGAAAACAGAGCGGATAAATGTTAATACCATATCCGCATCTGTCGGATAATGAGCGGATACGAATACGGATACGGATTCGAATATGGATATAAAACGAATAATGATCGGATAATTAAGATATATGAACTTCTAAGATATAAATATAAATTAAAAAATTAAATATAAATATTAATGAACTTATAAGAGATGGGAGATAATCTATTCATAATATATATATATCAAATAAATGAATGGTAATAAAAGATGTTGTGGTTTAGTGGTTTGAAGTTTAGTCTAAAGGAGGATATTAATTCTTATTTTATATGAGTCAGACTTAATTAATTATTAGATTTCGAATAGTTCGGATATTCGCTCCGTTTAGGACTCCGTATCTGAATTCATATCTGAATTCGAATCTTCTATAGATATCCGATAATTATCCGAATCCGTATCCAGAAATTATCCAGATTCAGATTATATGCGAATACGGAGCGGATATATATCCGCCGGATAATCCGGCTCCGTTTTCACCCTATACAGGCTGCAGGTACTTATCCTCGGAGATATCCCAACTCTGTGGAAAGATCTGAACCCGTTTATCCAAATTCCGATTATCATATATCCATCCAATATTAAAGATTGAAAATAAAAAATTTGAAAGGAGGAATTTTATTCTTAAGTTGTTTCTTAATTAAAAGCTTGTGCAATTTGAGGAAACATAAGCATTAAATTCCAATTATTTGTGGTCCTGATTTGCTAATGGAATTAACAGTACTAAGTGAATGGTCTTTTTTAATAGCTAAAATTTACTTTACTGAGAATTTCATTTTTATTTTAAAGAAGAAAGAAAGAAAGAAAAGGTGAAGTAAAAAAATATGACAAGTGTGTGCATTCATTGTACGTCACATATATATTTCCACTATATATATTATATTGCCTCTTTTATTTTATTTTTGTCGCATATATATATAGCATTGACATGAAATCAAATATATATACATTTATATCTCTTAATTTATTGTTCCATGAAAACCTTCACATCCAATACAAAGAGAGTGTTATAATATATATCGTTTCTTTTTTGTTCATAGATTATAATATATGGTGCATCAGTATGTGTAGTAGTACTAGGGTTACTTTCTCATTAGATCATTGATTCAAGTTATATATAGTAAGAATAACATAACGAGATATATATCCTTGTCAATTCTTTGGTAACTAAACAAATCTAAGAATCTTTATTATTAATATCAACGGCTTAAAAGTCCTATTTGTTTTTTTAAAAAGCAAAGAGAAAATAAACTAAAAAGGAGAAAAATGAATAAATTAAGCTCAAATTTTACGAAAACTCGTGGTGTGAACTAGCTAGCATCTATATATACTAACAAAAATCTCGAATTATTCTTAACTTTAAAAACTATTGCTTGTTTTTTTAAAAAATGTTAGTAGCCACATATATATAATTACTATAAGGACTTAAATTTGACAATAAATTAAATTGAGAAAATTTAAATGTAAATTGACAATAAAAATATTTGTTATTTAAATTGAACTAATTCTCACTTAGAAGAATTAAGGGGTCATGTATATAGAGTGTGTGATGGATGGATGATGCTTTTGGGGTACACGTGATGATGATAGACGTGAGATGTGTGAATATGAACGTGTGGAACCCAACCCTATCATTGGTTTTTGTAACTTTTGATTCCTTCCCCCCCAACCAGGCAACCCATATGAACCCGGTTCTCCACCGACCGTGACTAACCTATGCCAAATTACAAATGGAGTCCTGCTCACTTGACTCCCTTCTCGTGTTAAGATCTAGAGTATATATATATATTTGAGAGTTCAGTTGAGTTGAGTCGGTCCCACGCGTACGTCGATCGTTTCTATGTCCGTGTATAGTAACAAAAACATACAGTGAAAATAAACAATGAATATACAAATTAAAACCACAAATATACAGACTCCAAGTTAGTAGAGCATCGTATGCTTAGTCATGTGCTGAACCAGGACAAGCACAAAAATAGTAATTTTCAGTTCATGATGTATGTGCTAGCTAGCTAGATAGGGACCAACGAAGTACTTGATTAGTTGACACAAAATAGTAATTTTCAATTTCTCAGCCTACTTATAATGCATGTATTGATACTAAATTTTTAAGATTGCTAAAATTATAGGTTTTTTTTTTTAAATTAATCAGTAATCACCCATGTATCAAACCCTTGGCGCAAATTCAGAAATCAACTATATAGCTCATTGCAACGACCAGCATTGATTCATAGATATATGGTCTTTAATTAATCACCCATGCACGTCCAAGAAACAATAATTAATTAGACATGTCAAATATATATTCACTTCTCCGTACCTGATTTGATCTCTTTTCACAGGGTGGGCTAGCCCTCTAGCTGCTTGCATATGGGGTTGCAGCAACGCAGAACTCGGTAATCGAGGCTGCATGCATTCGACCCCAGAATTGATCATCGCTTAACACAGTTCAAATCAAAACCCACCCCGTGAGTCTCACTGGTTTCCTTTTTGTGTATGTGTTTGTGGTCCAATTAATTGCCTATCTTTTGAATTCTACATCAGACTGCAAAAATGTTACTGTGCCAGAAATCTTACATCTCTGAGTCTGTCTGAATCTGATTTAAAAAAAGAACTTAGAAAGGCAAAGGTTAAGCGCCATTCATTGCAATCTGACCTAATAGTAACAGTCTTGGGAATAATAATTAAATGTAGCACAGATAAGTTATATATATATGCACCATCCTAATTCGTAGGTTTCAGTGGAAATGTGGATTAATTTGAGTCTCAGCAATTAATAACAGGTGTTTGTGTGTTTAAACTTCCTATAGATCTGCTTATTCATGTCATGTAGCAAATTAATTATATGTTATATGTTCATTTTTTTTACCTCCTAATCTCAACGGTGGATGCATAACGGCCTGTGCGGTCCAGATTCGTTATGGCCTCGGAAGCATTCCGATAGGACGGTCACCTTTTTTAATGTGTGTGTGTGTTCTAGTGTTTTTTTAGAGAAAAATGAGGTTCTAGTTTGGCCTCAAGTTTCATCAATCATGGCATCAGAAGTGTATGAGATTGCATATTAAATGTTTTCAAAGAAGATATTATATGTTCAAGTTAATTAAATGATATTTTATGTTTAGAGTCCGGCCAACGTCCTTTCTCTAGAACTTCAACTTTATGCCATTAACCTCTAAAATTTATTGAATGGGCTTCAAATAATTAATTCAAATTGTTCAAACCAATATCTTTAAAGAGAGCTTCGTTTTCATATACAATTTTAAATTTGCGAATTTATTTTCTATCAAGTCAAGTAGTCAAAATATGAAGAATTTTGTGTGCATTTTGAATGCACTATTTTGTTAAAAATCTTCATTTTTTTATCGCTTAACTTGATAGAAAATACATTCAAAAAATTTAAAATTTTATATAAAAATGAAGCTCTCGTTAAGGAGGTCGGCTTGAACAGTTTGGATATGTCGTTTGAAGCCGATTTGATAGGTTCTGGAGGTCGAAAGCATATTGTTGAAGTTCTATTAAAAGCGCATCAGGACTCTTTATGTTTATTTTCAAAATTTATAATGATAGTCAAATTTATTAAGACGATGGTTCCAATACCTCATGCTTTTTATACCTCATTATGTCTCACATTTTATATCTTTGTTTTCAAAATTCAAACTGTCGATCTGAACTGCTCCACATAATATCCATATTAAAATATGCTTGGAGACCAATTATAATATTGGAAAACTTTTTTCTATTTTTTTAGATAGGTAGAAAATCATTGTTTCTGAACGGTCCAAAAACAGTGATTTTGTACCTATCTTAAAAAATATTATTATTTTTTAAATTATAAAATTTTATTCTTATTTAGTATGGATATCATGTTAAGTGGTTCAGATGACAGTTTAAACTTTGAAAATAAAAATATAAAATATAAAATATAATGAAATATGAAAGACACGAAGTATTTGAAAATTAATGTTTCCATGACAATTGACCGTGCACATATTATATTAATTATTAGTGACAATCATATAAATTTTGTGGTCAATGATGAACATAATATGTTGGTGGCTAATTGTAGCAATAATTTATTTCTTTACCAAGGATGGAGAAAGATTATGTATATAACTATTTAATTTTCCATACACAATTGAAAAAAGGCATGGAGAATTAAAAATATTTTACTAGATCTATAAATAGAGCCACTACATATATATTAAAAAATATTATTCAAATTAATAAATTTAAAATTATATCAGTTACTTGTATCGAACATATATCAAACTTGAATCAATTTGAAAGACATTTAGTCTTCCATGAATAATTTAAAACTCATAGCAACAGTTTTAATTTCATAACATTAATTGAGGCATTTTGAACGTAGAGTATGAAATAAACTGACACATTTTTGCTATTTTCAAAATGTGTTGGATCACCTTTTAAAATTATAAATAATAAAACACCCGCGTTCTTAGACGAGTTTAAAGATAGGGTTAGGGGAAGCTCTTAATTTTCAACCAAAAAATTATATATACTATATATATATCTTGTATGCAGTATTATCTTTTATCAACTATTACCTTATAATTTCCATTTTTCTAATTCCAAAATAAACGAATTAATTAAGAGCTTAATTTGTTTTTTGCGGTCACTCCCCATGCATGGTACAATGGCGCCATATATATATAATCTATTGGTGCGCGCATGTGTTCCGGCTATGACTTCCTCTAGCTGCATATATATCTCGAT
>CAXKVR010000540.1:0-24608 GCA_964058845.1 Carex sylvatica
GGTACTTTTGAAATACTAGATATTTATGAATATTTGTGATAAGTAATAATGCCTAATGCATTTATGTAACTAATGTTCTGCATACTTTGTTTGAACAACAACAACCAAGCCTTAGTCCCAAACAAGTTGGGGTAGGCTAGAAATGAAACCCAATCACAATCATATAAAATCAAGATACTTTGTTTAAAGTATTCCAATATTTTTGGTTTGTTTCGATCCTCTAAGACTTACTCCAATGCAGATATTGCTTTTGTTGACAGAGCTGACATCAAGGCATATGTGGGTCCACCCACCCTTCAAGCACGATATGAGATACTGAGATCTTGTGTGCATGAACTTCTACGAGTTGGGATTTTAACACTTAATCAGGTATTCATCAAATGTAACAAGTCTGACATCATGTTGCATTATTCTTGTCATGTCATTCCTTGTGTGTTGGTCTATATTTTGAGTTATGACTTCATATCACACACATAATGGTAGCAATTAACAGGTACTGATTTGTACCTGTTAATTGTTGACATTAATTGGCAGCAATTTTTATGCAAATGCAAAACTATGCTCACATTATTAGCAATTTTAGACAATTGGACCTTGATGAACATCAGATTGCTAAGGAGAAGATATTCAAATCTCAGTACCTTTTTGAAGCAATGGGGCAATAAGGATTCTAGGTTGTAGTGTACACTGGTTCAAATTTTCAAATTATACTTAATTTTTAGTTTTTCATTCTAGAATTATGCATTGGGCATTTCCTGATACTTAATAAGTATTCTATTGGGCATTTCCTGTAGAAAATGGGTGAGACTTCTTATTTTTGCTGATGTATTCCTGATAGTTTTAGGTTTTGTAGGGCATACATGGAGATTCCCTTATTTCTGGTACATTGTACCATAGATCACTTACCACTGTAACAAGTTTTTAAACCACTAAATTCCTGCTGTGCCAATTCTGGTCAGTACATCTGCTGCATATGCAAATTATGTTCAAAATGCAGTCACATACTCACATTGGCCTATTTTTCTGTATTTATTGTGCACCTCTGAATCTTCTACAATCTTAATCACGGGCTACTGTAGGATGAAGATCAATTTCCACTCCCAAGCTACTCAAGCTTAAAGGAAAATTTGCATTTGCCGGGACCAATGGAATTGCAGGGGTCTCTTCATCTCTCCAAGTTACTTTTTGAAGCTGCAGAAGTCTGCCAGGTGAAATACATCAATACTAACATACTATCTAAAAGAAAGAAAAATAAAAAAAGATGATTGTATAGGTAGTGCCAGAATGGTCATCTTTCCAAAGCGCACCCAAGTTTACCCAAGTTTACCCAAGTTTGTTTGCTTATTTATTTTTGGTGGAAGGCACAGTATAATATATGTTGTGCTTCGCTTTACATATACTCTTCAGGCTTCCGCAAAATTCACTATTCTTGAGGTGGTCTTTTGTTGGATGTAAGGTGCCTCTTTGTCATATGTATTTGAAAGCAAACTTGACATGTTTGTAGCTCTTTAAAAGAAGAGGCAGCAGGAAAGCTCCAGTAACAGTTAATACTAAAAGAAAATGATTACTGATGTTGTAAAAGTAGGTCACAGTTCAAAAAGTCCAATTTCTTAGATATGTCTTTATTTTTGTTTGTCCTTGCTCTCTTCTTATCTTGCTTTTCTTTTGTTTATAACAATCTTCATTTTTCCTTTTCAGGGATTAAGTGGTAGGTCTCTAAGAAAGCTACCCTTTCTAACACATGCGGCTCTCACGAACCCATCTAGCTGTGAGGCCACTACCTTCCTACGTACACTTGTACAGACAGCTCGACGAGAGCTCACTGAAGCTTGTGGTTGATTTAGTATTTTGACCATAATAGTTCGGTAATGGCACACTTTGATAGGCTGTCTTTTCTGTTTGAGAATTTCCATACTAATTAACAACAGGGACTCAGAAAAATGACCGTGTGCTCTACAAGGATGTGTAATTGTGCGAATTTGTATTTTTCTTGTATAATATGTTTTGTAATAGTAAAAGGCATCACCAACAGCTGCCTAGAACTTAAAAGTGCGAAATAATGTCGTGTGTTGTTGGGAGAGTATCAGATTTTATTCGTTGTTGAGACATGAATGCTAGCTACACATGGCGGCTATATTTTCACTGCAAACATGCTGGATAGATCAGCAACTTGTGAAGGAAAAACATGAACGTCATATTATGTCACATCACAACACATAATTAGAATTTTTTTTTCATGTGATGGGACCTCACTAAAATGGTAAAATGGTAAAAGATAATAATATCATACAAATAGTTTTATTACGTGGTATGATGAAGGATAATCGTATCACGCATATAGTAATATCACCTGACTAGTTGCATTTAATTTTTTTTTTTTCAAATTTGAAGTTAAGTTTATAGCAAAAAATGAAAACAAATAGAAAACTATTGCAAAAAAAATTACAATAAAGAAAAAATATTGAAAAAATAGTTACGTAATATATTACATGACGTGACCAGATTGGTTTGAATGATGCGCCATTTCCAATCGAAGGGAGACACACGGATGGACACGACATGCAACGTGCGAATTACTTCACATGACGTGTCATGCCATGACAGAATCAGTAACAACAAGACTAATTCCCTTCACTATCATCACCAACTGCAAGTACCTCATATATTTTTTTTTGGTAAGCTAGAAAATATAATAATAATATACACTGCAACTGACACAGCTCTTAAATTTAATTAAAAGCTAAACGAAAAGCTACTTGTACTCAACTGAAAACGAAAAATTCCTACAAGGAAATAATTAGGCATGGTTATACTTTTACAAACACTCTGTAAGTTATCGATGCTATTCAATTGCAACATCTCAACTTTGCTTCCCAATAGCTGGTGCACTGCCCCCCCCGGATGGATCGTAGGAAACCATATTACCGCCATACTGGACGGGTACACCGTACCCAGAAACAGTTGAACCGACATAATGGTTTGGAGCAGTTGTTCCATCATTAGCCATCATACCAGCCGCTGGGTTTTGAGCTGTAACATAATGATTTTGATAAACTGACGGACCCGGTTGGCCATACGTAGGAACCGAGTAGCTGTAAACTGGATTGTGAGGATATGTCACTCCTTGTCCATACCCTTGGCTTCCATATGCACCCCCTTGGACCCCCGGTTGCTGGTATGGTGCCACTGGCTGATGGTACATGGGGACAGGATTCTGGTACTGAACAGTCTGAGTTGCTGTTGATGGCCAAAAATATGTTTAGAAGAAATTCTTAAATGCTGCTCCCAGAAAAAACAAAAAGATGTGCACCGCAAAGTCTACACTCTATAACAGTGAGGACTATTGTCTTTTTTGCTTCTCGTAGGTGACAGTTTGGAAGTTGTACTTAGATCTAGTGTTATACATTCATTTCTTAAACAGATTTTGAATATACACCAAAGGTAGCAGGTGGTAGAAATACTTAAAAAGGAAGATAAAATGAGAGGAATACCCTGTTGTATTCTTTTTTCAGCATTAGCAATATCAGCACGCAACTTATCTACTTCACTAGACATGGACAAGAGGTTCTTCTCCACGCCTCGCATCTGTTCAACTTGCATGACATTTGTCCCTTTCTCATACTCAAATGTGGTTCTGCACTCAAATATGGGAAAAAAATTTCTGAGAAACTATCATTATATCAATAACGTTTTCCATTACATCTATAATGATGAAGAATGAAACTTTAGTGCACCTAAAATGATTATACACCACATCAATGACCTCAAAGGAACTGAATACAGGAAAGTTGCCCTGTCTAATACAACAACAACCAAGTCTTTACCAAACAAGTAGTCCTCTCTAATATGCATAAAAAAAAATTAACCTTAAATTCGTAAAAAGGGCAAACCAACTGCTCTACAAGCCTAGACAGTTGGAAAAGGCTAGTTTTATTGTTGTAGTTTTATCATCCTAACATAACAATAAATACTTCGTTAAGGCTCCAACTGTCTAAATATATTCTAGCATTCTGCAATGGCAGAAGACTCGTGACACCGAGAGAACTTTCTTAAGACAAAATATCGGGCAGTAACTACATAGTTACAAATAGCTCCTTTTTCTGTGTCTAGGGGTGGCAATAAATCTGGTCAGGTCCTCAGACAGACCTGACCAGCCAGCCCGTCACAAAATCCTTACCAGACCAAACCCTTAAATTGGTTGGGTCAGGTAGATCCACAGGGTTATATACCTGATATAATATTTTTTTATAAATAATAATGATTATTTTAATACACATCTTGAAAAAATCATTTAGATGCTAAGAAGGTTAGTGTAGAAATTTAATCAAGCAAAAGAGGTTCAGGTCTACTCAAGTAGCTGGTGGATCAACTCTGACCAGAACCTGATACATGAACCAAATGGCTGCCTTAAAAATTACCAGCCCTAGCAAAATTTATCAACAATGGAGTAATCCTTCCATCAGATCAATCTAACATCCAATGGTACTTGCAAATATCTTCAAAATGTTAATTCTTAGTTGCTCAGTGAGATTTAATTATATGGTGTAATTTTGCTAAAAGTGATCAGAATATGATAAAACTACGGGTGTAGTTCACAAGAAAAACTAATAGACAAACTAACCAACCGGAGTTTTTCATGTTCCTGTCTTAACCCATCGAGCTCCTTGTACATCTCATGCAACTTCCTGTTATCAGCACCACACATCTCCATCTCCTCACTCAATCGCCGCATATCAGTCCCCAGCTCCTCTCTTGCTGCAGTAAGTGCTTGTGCTTCAACATGCGCCTGATGCAACTCAATTTGCAGTGTTTCACCAATCCTTATTTCAGTTTCAAGGTTCTTTATTTTCTCAAAAACACCCATGATTTGGATATCAATCTCTGACCGCACCCCGGCCAGGTGGGCCTGAATTGCATCGATTTCTTTTTGGGAAGCGGCGATCTCCTGTCGCATGGCTGTATGGCTCTCTACAAGGCGTGTGTTTTCCCTTGCTAGATTCTCCATCTCGTTAAATTGAAAAGAGACCTTTCTTTCAAGGAGTTCAAGGTGAGGAGGAGGGTATGCGGGGTCCGCCTGATGGCGGTGGTGAAGGGAAGGAACAGACCCAGGATACGGGCCATGTCGGAGCAGACCGGGGGATTGTATCGAGCGCCCTTCTAAGCTGGCTGGCACATTCCTCTCTATGCTAGCTGGTATGTGCCCATGAAGAGACATCTTTCCTGTAGAAGTGAAGGGGTACAGTTTTAGAGCGCGGAGTCAACAGAAGGAAACAAGTGTAACAATTTCAAGTTTTTGAAGTGATGAGAAATTCGTTTATCTTTAACAAAGGAGCTAGATTGGTACACATTCACTTTTGGGAATTCACTGAAGGGAACATTAAGAAGACTACTTATTAGAGAATACTCATTCATAATTTGAGCTAATTATAATATCATAGGCTTGGATCCTATTTGAGGGTAACAGTGAATTGTATGGCCCAGAAATAATGGTTCTCTGGTGAATACAAGCTAAGGGAAAGAAGGCATTGGCCTTGGATTGCTAGCTAGTATAGGTGAGAGATCCTAAAATTATAGTTCTGAGGTTAACTTGATGGTAATTGGGATACAGGTAAGCAGTGGGGACGAGTATTTAATGGATTATGTTCAGTTATGAATAAAAACATTAAGAAGAAAAAATAAATGAAAAGAAAGTTTAGATAGGGGACAGAATAATGATCTCTCAATAGGAAAGGAATGCTGCTAATATTGGTGACATCGGATATTTCAGTCAAGTCTATAGGAGTCAAAGGTTAAAACCACTCATTCTATTCCGATATTCTGAAAAGATTTTCTGATACGAGAGAGAATCTATGAAAATGTACTTTAAAGTAATGATTGAAACCTAGCAAAATGAACACATTAGCATCTCTTTCCTAATGTTCTAGTCCTCAACCAAAATACTGTTAGCACTGCTAACAGCTAATTACTACTACTACAACAACCAAGCCTTTAGTCCCAAACAAGTTGCGTACTAACAGCTAATTACCGTCCTACTTTTTTTACCTAACTATTAGAAACCTCGGCAATAACTAATATACAGTTCTAAGCATAACTAATGCTAGACCAAAAGAGTACATTCAAATAAAATCTAAATATATTCGGAATACATTCAAATATCATGCAAGCATCTAACAAGTTAGCATCATCTAATAAATGGAAAACAATTCTTCATATCTCCAAGGACAAAATAGATCCTTTAATACCCACAATGACCAATTTAAGATCCAAACAAACTGAAACCAAATAAAATATTTAGAATAAGATAAGCCAAAAAATAAAAAAAACTTGCTTAAATTTGTCCAGCCAAAAATGTAAATTCCATTATGAATTTATAATATTCTAATAGCTATTCCAGCTGTTCAATAATCAATAGCTACTAATTTAACTGACAAATATTTTGTAAAATTTTCAGAGGACCTACTTTTGTATGTTGCTTTGTTTCCTATATATATGAGTTAGGGTTTGACTTAAAATAAACTACCAAATTCCAGAAAGGTCGTCATCTAATTTATTATTACCAGACACTTGATCTTCTAAATAATGAAATGAGTTTACAAGATAAAATTCAGTCTTTAAACTTTAAAATGAAATTAGCAAAGCTAACATAAGAATTATGGAGTTGCAAGAACAAAGTGCCAAAATTCCACAAGGTTCATCAATCAAATTAAGTTAATCAGTGTTTTAAATTTTAGTTTATGCGGATGCATATGCATATGTGTACATGCAAAATACAAATGTGCAGCTAAATTATGTGGACACACATCAATTCCACATATTGACTGTGAATCTAATTATTGAACATGTGGCAATCTATTGAATTTGTATATATGACGGAGCAGCATATGTAATCTGCACATTAACATTTTGTTTTTAGTGTTTCAAAAGTCATTTTAGTACGACCACTCTTCTAAAGGATGGACAAAATACATGGAAACAAAAAACACACCCTTATCTGCAAATAAATCTGTAGGGTAGGTTCTTTAGACAACCAACTTGTGGAATTTTGGCACTTTGTTCTTGCAAATAAAAACACACCCTTATCTGCAAATAAAAACACACCAACTTGTGGAATATGGTATGTTTGAGTTGCCAAGTAAAATTCAAGGTTAACTAGGATTTTACTTTTACTCGAATTGAGACTTCTCTTTTACCGGGGTGTCAACAGCAAATTACCAACGAACAATGTAACCAGCATGTAACATTATTATCAAATTCCAAATAAATCAAAGAGTCAAGCGTAGTTTGCACAAAGAAAAAAAAGCTAGAAACAGCAAATATTATGCAAAATCAGCTCTTAATCCTTTATTTTTCCTTCAAATTAACCCTTTCCAGCTGAAAGTTCCAGTAAAGCTGTTACTTCTTAGTACCTGGAAGTTAAATAGGAGAAAAAGAAAGCAAGAGAGCTACCGACGAGGTTGGAGTAAACATGGAGAGAGGGGCCGAAAATAGAGGGCGCAGATCCCGGATCTCCAGGGGACGCCGATGAGGAGGCGCCGCCTCCACCACCACCGCTCCCGGTGGTGCTCCCGAACGGACGTCCACGCTTCGCCGGAGTAGCGGAGGCACTCCCCGCCTTGCTCGGCTTCTGCATCTCGAGCTTACCTTCTTCCCCTCGCTGCGAATTTCTCGGGAAATTTTATATCAAAATACCCCCTCCTTCCAATTTATTAACAAAATACCCTTATAAACCCCATATTTACACTTGACTCCTTTCCCCTTCTCTCCTTGGACCTTATTTGGAGGAAACAAATCTGCTGTGATTCTTGAGAATCATAGGACCTGCTTTTTCTGATCTATCCATTCATTTGTTTTGAGATTTGTGCATGTAAAATAACAGATTTTGAAATTTGTGCATTTAAAAAAATAGGGGATTGGATTTGAAGGCAGGGTCCTGTGATTCTTGAATCACAGCAGATTTATTTCCTTGTTTCCTTATTTAGATGGAGAGGAGAGAGATGGAATAGAAAGAAAAGAAAAAATATTTTACATCTATAGTGGCCAGTGGTGTAAATAATGGTATATAGTTATCGGGCGGATATGATACCGCTAAGCGATTAATCGGAAATAATCAGAAATAATTAGCCGATTAATATAAAAAATTTATGACAATTTGATTACCGCCAGCGACTAATCATCCAATTAATCAGCCTAAACGGATGTTTTTTTTACAACACAGACAATGACTAAAAAAAAAGTTTACATATTTTTATAATAATTCATTTTTGTTGTTTTTTTTAGTCTATTTGACTAATTTGTAAAAACATACAATTATTGAATTTTACGATTTCTTCTATTTTTAAAAAATATGTAGGTTCAAGTCAAATAGAATTGCATTATGGAATACTTGGACTGAAGAAATCACGAAGACACTTATCAAGAATTCAAATTGTAAAATCAGAAGCTTGGTAAAGTAAGTTTGAGGCTATTTAAACAGGGATCAAACGTTGTAACGTTTTAAGCCTGTCAGAAATGCTGAAGAAACAGTTGATCAAACTCAGAAACAACTGAAAACGTTACAACGTTTTCATAAAACGTTGTAACATTTTATGAATGTCAAAACTGCTGAAGCACAGCTGTACAGAATCAACTTGAAACGTTGTAACGTTTTAAAAATGTCACTGCGTTAAGTACAGCTGTATCAGAATTCAAAATTCAAGAAACAAACATTGTAACGTTTGTCAATAGTTACAACGATTTACTTAAATCATCGTTGTAACGTTTGACAAAAGTTGTAACGTTTTAATTAATTCTGAGCTTTAGAAATTCCTGTTTTTTATCAACATTTTCTAGAGCAAAACGTTATACAATCGTTGTAACGTTTTGATCAATTAGCTGAGCTGTCAGAAAATTGAAACCCTAAATCACATTTTGAACTAAAACGTTGTAACATTTTAGAAAACGTTGGTAACGTTTTAGCTCACTTAGCTCATTTTTGAACTGTTTCTATAAATATGATTTTGAGTTTTCTTCCCAAAGCATCTCAGCCGACCCTAAACTTCAAAAACGCGATTTTCTGAGAGCTTTAGTTACTCAATTGTTATGAGAGCTTAAAACTTTAAAATTCCTCAAACAACCTCAAATCCACTTCACTAATCTCAAGTTATATTAGGTTAGAGTGATCTATTGAGTGTTTCTTTTGAGTAGCTTAAACTTAGAGACCTTGTTCTCATCTCTAGTAGGCCCACTACTTCCCTTGATTGTAAGGGCTCACCAGTTCTCATTTCAAGTTGGCCGATTGACTTTCCACTTGGATTGTAAGGGCTCAACAGTTCACAAGTTGTAATTATTTCGTATTGGGTAATAGAAATGCGCACCTAAAAGAGGTTGCGAAGCCCCGGAGATGTAGGCCTTTGTTTTGCCGAACTCCGTTATCACCCCGCGTGTCAAATTTCTCTGAACTCTTCTATTTACTTTTAATTGCGATTATTTTCAGTTTTTAGAGCAATTAGTGGTGCCCCTTAGTGTAACAATTTTGTATAATAAAAGTTAATTATTTAGTTCTCATATTTCAAATATAACTTTTTAAATCCTATTTTATAAGAAGTACGAAATAATATCTTCAAATTATAAAATTTTAAGTTTGTATAATTTTACAATGTAATCTTTTATTTTTATTTTCTCCTTTAACATATACATGATATACGATTGAAATATTAAAGTAGGTATTCTTTTTGTAGATTTATAACAAAGCAAATATGATGAATTAGTAATATGTTCCTTCCCCTTCTTCGGTGTCAGATCACCCCTGAATACGTATCCTCTGCATTTACTCAAAAGACAAATTTTTGAGTTATTGCATTTTGACCATTTGATCTGTTGTAAGATTTATATGTACTAGATTCGCACTAATATTAAAGAGTCATATGTTATATACAGTAATACAGTAAAGAGTCGGATTAGCTCTCTTTAAAATTAGACAGTTGAGATTCATTAACTCAAAAAATTACCGGCTGAATTAATGCAGTGTTTTCTTTAGTTTCAAATGTGTGCCCCTTCCCCTTCCCCTTCCCCTGCTCGAAGCTCTCCTCTTCTCTCGTCTTTTCAATGTTAGTTTGGATCAGCTAATGCAATGTCAGATCATTAAAAACATCTTTCTTCTATACTGAAACAGTTTAAAAACTGCATTATGCAATGTGATTTTGCCTAGCATGGCTCCATAGCATGAGAGAGAGTGTTCTAATCTTGAGGTCCAACATCACAACCTTCACACGGAGACTTTTTTAGTTTTTTTATAATTCAAATTATTTTAAAAAAATTAGTTGATAAGATATAAGATAGTTCTATAAGAAAAAAAAAATACATCCACTTTAATATTTTTATTGCAAATATACATAAGTTAAAGGTGAGACAATGAAAGTTAAAAGATCAAATTGTAAAATAATACAAAACTTCTATAATTTGAACATATCATTTTGCATTTCTTAATTTTAGAATTCAGTGTTAACTTTAGACGTTATTTGCAAAAACAGAAAAGTTAATTGAAATAGGTCACATTATGAAATATGGTAACTAAATAATTTAATATATTCCACTACAGAAATGAATATTATAAAGATAGCAAAAAATTAACTGTAAAAAAATGTAAACTCCTCCCTTGTAGGTAAGATGCATATTCAAAGAGAGGGGAAAAGAGAGTGAAGAACAATGTAAATGTGGGTCACAGAGTGACAATGACAAATGAATTATTTGTATTTAGTTAAGTGGAATTAAAAATTTACGATTTCAAAATAATTCAGATATAATTTGAGACGAATCTGTTCATTATTTCAACCCGTAATGCGATAACAATATATTTGTAAATAATGTTGACGTTCTAAATATTTTGATTCCGAGAGTATGAGGAGTCCGTCTATATTAACTCAAAAAAGTATTTTTTTAATTAATATGTTGTCCGATTGTAAACGGAGAATCCGTCTAAAATATAAGAGATCTTTAATATTAATACATATTTAATTTACATAAATCTTAAAGCTGATTAGACGATCCATGTTAAAGATTCATTTTTGAGTTAATGCAGAGGATACGAATTCGTGTACGAGGCACAGACGACCCCGCAACCAAAATAAAAAAGGGCAAGTTAGCTCTGAAAATGGGGCCCGCGTATTGAACATATACTATTTTAAAAACGACGTATCTGCCTTGTATTTAGCATGATCCGTTCGATCAAAATTGGATAGATCAGATTGGATAAAAGTGAACGGCTAAGATTAAATATTGATATCTGACATCGCTCCATCGCACCCTTGTCGCGTAAATTTGCGACTCATTTGCAAATTGCAATCCTCCCTGTGCCTCTTTCGTCTCGCTTGAGGAAGCCGGAAAATTGGTTCACAATCGGCCGCGACTGCTCCGATCTTTTACCTATTTCTCTTCTAGTGGTGCTTTCTGAGAGCTTCGGCCCGAATTCGGTGAATCGAAATCAGATTGCCACATGTTCCGCTTGGATAAAAGTGAACGGCTAAGATTAAATATTGATATCTGACATCGCTCCATCGCACCCTTGTCGCGTAAATTTGCGACTCATTTGCAAATTGCAATCCTCCCTGTGCCTCTTTCGTCTCGCTTGAGGAAGCCAGAAAATTGGTTCACAATCGGCCGTGACTGCTCCGATCTTTTACCTATTTCTCTTCTAGTGGTGCTTTCTGAGAGCTTCGGCCCGAATTCGGTGAATCAGAATCAGATAAGGTATGTCAAGAATTCGGTGATTCTAGTCATTGTTTGATTAGTTCCGCTTGCCTGAGATTTAAGGATTAGTTCCGCTTGCCTAAGATTTAAGGATTAGTTCGTGATTAGTTCCGTATGCTTTTTTAATTTTTATGAATTGTCGAACTCGTAAACTTTTTGCAAGGAGTTATTGATAAGTTCTGGTGGCTGATCAAAATAGCTATATCATTTTTTCCCCTAGAATTGGGTATAATTAGGGTATCATAACTTTAGTAGGTTACAATTCACTTCAGAAGGTTACAATTCACTTCAATATTTTTTATGCATATTCTGTATTGGAAACAGACGGTAATTGTATAGTTAGTATGTGTTTTATAGATCTAGGATATATTGATACCCAACTTATTTGGAATCCATATCCTCCCCAGTACTGTAAAAAGGAATCTTTTACAATTACCATAATAACAGTCCTGATTACTCCTCATCCGGTGCCTATTCGGGATGGTGCAGGGGGCCAGTATTATTTGTGCTTCGAGTTTCGTGCAAAGTTAAAAGAACGGTTCGGATCAGCTAATTGTAAAAGATTCCTTTTTTGTGGTACACTTATTTGACTATTGCAATAACTGGAAATAAAACTCGTCAAAATAAAAATAAAAAACAAAGAGTATAGGTGCATTCTCCACCATTTAGATAGGATGGGTTTAAAATTCAGGTGAAATTTGAAGCTCATTTAGTCGTCCAAGTTTAGCCTCTAAAACTGAACCTTGAAATTCAAATCAATTGATAGATAACCAATCAATCTCTAAGCTCCACCACATCTTATGCATTTTCCATGTTATAGTGAACACCTATAATTTTGGTTTTGTCAGCTTTGACAAGCTTTGACACCTATTGATATGGTTCACCACGAAAGTTGGTTGTCTAAAGAACCTACCCTACAGATTTATTTGCAGATAAGGGTGTGTTTTTTGTTTCCATGTATTTTGTCCATCCTTTAGAAGAGTGGCCGTACTAAAATGACTTTTGAAACACTAAAAACAACATGTTAATGTGCAGATTACATATGCTGCTCCGTCATATACACAAATTCAATAGATTGCCACATGTTCAATAATTAGATTCACAGTCAATATGTGGAATTGATGTGTGTCCACATAATTTAGCTGCACATTTGTATTTTGCATGTACACATATTGTGCAGATTCACACCTATACTTTTTGCATGTGCACAATATGTGTACATGCAAAATACAAATGTGCAGCTAAATTATGTGGACACACATCAATTCCACATATTGACTGTGAATCTAATTATTGAACATGTGGCAATCTATTGAATTTGTGTTTATGACGGAGCAGCATATGTAATCTGCACATTAACATTTTGTTTTTAGTGTTTCAAAAGTCATTTTAGCCGTTCACCGAATTCGGGCCGAAGCTCTCAGAAAGCACCACTAGAAGAGAAATAGGTAAAAGATCGGAGCAGTCGCGGCCGATTGTGAACCAATTTTCCGGCTTCCTCAAGCGAGACGAAAGAGGCACAGGGAGGATTGCAATTTGCAAATGAGTCGCAAATTTACGCGACAAGGGTGCGATGGAGCGATGTCAGATATCAATATTTAATCTTAGCCGTTCACTTTTATCCAATCTGATCTGTCCAATTTTGATCGAACGGATCATGATAAATACAAGGCAGATACGTCCTTTTTAAAATAGTATATGTTCAATACGCGGGCCCCATTTTCAGAGCTAACTTGCCCTTTTTTATTTTGGTTGCGGGGTCGTCTGTGCCTCGTACACGAATTCGTATCCTCTGCATTAACTCAAAAATGAATCTTTAACATGGATCGTCTAATCAGCTTTA
This sequence comes from Carex sylvatica, assembly GCA_964058845.1. NCBI lineage: Eukaryota > Viridiplantae > Streptophyta > Magnoliopsida > Poales > Cyperaceae > Carex > Carex sylvatica. The sequence goes on from CAXKVR010000540.1 coordinate 13,568, forward strand.
AGATTTATGTAAATTAAATATGTATTAATATTAAAGATCTCTTATATTTTAGACGGATTCTCCGTTTACAATCGGACAACATATTAATTAAAAAAATACTTTTTTGAGTTAATATAGACGGACTCCTCATACTCTCGGAATCAAAATATTTAGAACGTCAACATTATTTACAAATATATTGTTATCGCATTACGGGTTGAAATAATGAACAGATTCGTCTCAAATTATATCTGAATTATTTTGAAATCGTAAATTTTTAATTCCACTTAACTAAATACAAATAATTCATTTGTCATTGTCACTCTGTGACCCACATTTACATTGTTCTTCACTCTCTTTTCCCCTCTCTTTGAATATGCATCTTACCTACAAGGGAGGAGTTTATATTTTTTTACAGTTAATTTTTTGCTATCTTTATAATATTCATTTCTGTAGTGGAATATATTAAATTATTTAGTTACCATATTTCATAATGTGACCTATTTCAATTAACTTTTCTGTTTTTACAAATAACGTCTAAAGTTAACACTGAATTCTAAAATTAAGAAATGCAAAATGATATGTTCAAATTATAGAAGTTTTGTATTATTTTACAATTTGATCTTTTAACTTTCATTGTCTCACCTTTAACTTATGTATATTTGCAATAAAAATATTAAAGTGGATGTATTTTTTTTTTCTTATAGAACTATCTTATATCTTATCAACTAATTTTTTTAAAATAATTTGAATTATAAAAAAACTAAAAAAGTCTCCGTGTGAAGGTTGTGATGTTGGACCTCAAGATTAGAACACTCTCTCTCATGCTATGGAGCCATGCTAGGCAAAATCACATTGCATAATGCAGTTTTTAAACTGTTTCAGTATAGAAGAAAGATGTTTTTAATGATCTGACATTGCATTAGCCGATCCAAACTAACATTGAAAAGACGAGAGAAGAGGAGAGCTTCGAGCAGGGGAAGGGGAAGGGGAAGGGGAAGGGGAAGGGGCACACATTTGAAACTAAAGAAAACACTGCATTAATTCAGCCGGTAATTTTTTGAGTTAATGAATCTCAACTGTCTAATTTTAAAGAGAGCTAATCCGACTCTTTACTGAATTACTGTATATAACATATGACTCTTTAATATTAGTGCGAATCTAGTACATATAAATCTTACAACAGATCAAATGGTCAAAATGCAATAACTCAAAAATTTGTCTTTTGAGTAAATGCAGAGGATACGTATTCAGGGGTGATCTGACACCGAAGAAGGGGAAGGAACATATTACTAATTCATCATATTTGCTTTGTTATAAATCTACAAAAAGAATACCTACTTTAATATTTCAATCGTATATCATGTATATGTTAAAGGAGAAAATAAAAATAAAAGATTACATTGTAAAATTATACAAACTTAAAATTTTATAATTTGAAGATATTATTTCGTACTTCTTATAAAATAGGATTTAAAAAGTTATATTTGAAATATGAGAACTAAATAATTAACTTTTATTATACAAAATTGTTACACTAAGGGGCACCACTAATTGCTCTAAAAACTGAAAATAATCGCAATTAAAAGTAAATAGAAGAGTTCAGAGAAATTTGACACGCGGGGTGATAACGGAGTTCGGCAAAACAAAGGCCTACATCTCCGGGGCTTCGCAACCTCTTCAGAGAAATTTGACAAACGTTACAATGTTTGTTTCTTGAATTTTGAATTCTGATACAGCTGTACTTAACGCTGTGACATTCTTAAAACGTTACAACGTTTCAAGTTGATTCTGTACAGCTGTGCTTCAGCAGTTTTGACATTCATAAAATGTTACAACGTTTTGTGAAAACGTTATAACGTTTTCAGTTGTTTCTGAGTTTGATCAACTGTTTCTTCAGCATTTCTGACAGGCTTAAAACGTTACAACGTTTGATCCCTGTTTAAATAGCCTCAAACTTACTTTACCAAGCTTCTGATTTTACAATTTGAATTCTTGATAAGTGTCTTCGTGATTTCTTCAGTCCAAGTATTCCATAATGCAATTCTATTTGACTTGAACCTACATATTTTTAAAAAATAGAAGAAATCGTAAAATTCAATAATTGTATGTTTTTACAAATTAGTCAAATAGACTAAAAAGAACAACAAAAATGAATTATTATAAAAATATGTAAACTTTTTTTTTAGTCATTGTTTGTGTTGTAAAAAAAACATCCGTTTAGGCTGATTAATTGGATGATTAGTCGCTGGCGGTAATCAAATTGTCATAAATTTTTTATATTAATCGGCTAATTATTTCTGATTATTTCCGATTAATCGCTTAGCGGTATCATATCCGCCGGATAACTATATACCATTATTTACACCACTGGCCACTATAGATGTAAAATATTTTTTCTTTTCTTTCCATTCCATCTCTCTCCTCTCCATCTAAATAAGGAGACAAGGAAATAAATCTGCTGTGATTCAAGAATCACAGGACCCTGCCTTCAAATCCAATCCCCTATTTTTTTAAATGCACAAATTTCAAAATCTGTTATTTTACATGCACAAATCTCAAAACAAATGAATGGATAGATCAGAAAAAGCAGGTCCTATGATTCTCAAGAATCACAGCAGATTTGTTTCCTCCAAATAAGGTCCAAGGAGAGAAGGGGAAAGGAGTCAAGTGTAAATATGGGGTTTATAAGGGTATTTTGTTAATAAATTGGAAGGAGGGGGTATTTTGATATAAAATTTCCCGAGAAATTCGCAGCGAGGGGAAGAAGGTAAGCTCGAGATGCAGAAGCCGAGCAAGGCGGGGAGTGCCTCCGCTACTCCAGCGAAGCGTGGACGTCCGTTCGGGAGCACCACCGGGAGCGGTGGTGGTGGAGGCGGCGCCTCCTCATCGGCGTCCCCTGGAGATCCGGGATCTGCGGCCTCTATTTTCGGCCCCTCTCTCCATGTTTACTCCAACCTCGTCGGTAGCTCTCTTGCTTTCTTTTTCTCCTATTTAACTTCCAGGTACTAAGAAGTAACAGCTTTACTGGAACTTTCAGCTGGAAAGGGTTAATTTGAAGGAAAAATAAAGGATTAAGAGCTGATTTTGCATAATATGTGCTGTTTCTAGCTTTTTTTTCTTTGTGCAAACTACGCTTGACTCTTTGATTTATTTGGAATTTGATAATAATGTTACATGCTGGTTACATTGTTCGTTGGTAATTTGCTGTTGACACCCCGGTAAAAGAGAAGTCTCAATTCGAGTAAAAGTAAAATCCTAGTTAACCTTGAATTTTACTTGGCAACTCAAACATGCCATATTTAGGTAGAGCAATCTAACACTTTCTACTTTCTAGTTGGGAGCAGATTCTTCTTCTTTTTTTTAAGGAAGTTTTTTAAAGCTCTGTTGTGTTAAACACAAGGGAGCAGGGATAAATGGGTATTAGTAGGAAGGGCAGAGTTGTCAAAATTTAACAAAATATACTTTTTGCTTAACTGTGAGGTGGTTATCTTTTCTGAAATTTCAGATGCAATCATGAGGAATGATGGGTGTTATTTGCAGCAGTACCACACTTAGTGAATTACCAAAATGTTGTTTCTTCATTTTGCTAACTGAGTTGATGGACTGAAGTTTTTTTTGTTTTCTTTTTTCTTCTATTGTCCTTATCAGATGAGAATAGCAAGAGAATAGTGCTTGCTTTGCAAAGCGGGCTGAAGAGTGAAATGACATGGGCCTTAAATGCGGTCACTGTACTTTCTTTCAAGGAAAAGGATGACTTCCGCCGAGACTCTGTGCCACTCTGCAAGATACCAGGGTTATTAGATGCTATTCTCCAAGTTGTACGTGCCAAAACCGTTTTCTTCTCATCTTAGAAAATCACCAAAAGTTTGAATTTAACTTCATTTCACAATTCACATATAATAAGCAGTTTTAGGGGATAGCAACTGTGCATAATAGCTGTCAATAAATAGATCTCAAGACTTCTTTCACACTGAGCAAATTACACTTGATATTTGACCATATTCACAAGTACTAGATAAAACTACCTCCAAGTGCAATGATTGTCAAAGCGTGCTTCATAACCCCCTAACACAAAACTGATGTCTAATTCTAATTGGCTTGATTTTGGACTTAGCTGGTTGGGATTATGTAATGTCATATAGGTAGATGATTGGCGTGATATAGCTATACCCAGAGACTACACCAAGCCAGAGAGATCAAGATCACTTGGTCTCAGTGCACTACTCACTGGATTTGGCAATGAAGCTACTACAATACCATCCTCTGACAATCTTGCTTCTCCTGGGTATGCTTTTTGTAGCAGGGAATTTAGCAGAAATGTTTGCATTGTGATGAAATTGCAGAAAAGCTCTCTGTTCTAAATATCTGTAAAAATGATACTTGATCAGTTGATCTTTAATGCTGCTGGCAGGCTGGCACTAAGCTTCCATACAACTATTTATGTCATTGGCTGATCTTAGATACAACCAATTACCTTGAGGACATTTTTTTACGAAATATACTTCAATCTTCTCAGCTAGCCTTGTCCAATCTTAAAAAAAGAAAAAGAAAAGATATATAGGGACAAAATCACCAATGTTGGTTTGTTATCTGCACATGTCAATGAATATGGTTGATATTTGTAAAAGACATGCATATCATGTGTTAACCTCATGCAATTTGTTTAATGCTCTGTAGTGGTTCAACCAAGTCAGAGGAGAATCCTAATAGTTTGAAAAGGAAGCGCCCGGTTGGATGGTGGTTCGACGAAGATGGTTTATTTAATCTTGATGAAGAAGGAAGGGCTGAGAAGCAAATTTGTGCCATTGCAGCTTCTAATATAATTCGTAATTTCTCTTTCATGCCAGAGAATGAGACCATAATGGTGCAACACAGACACTGCTTGGAAACCATCTTTCAGTGCCTCGAGGATCAAAACACAGGTACTAAATTATACTTTATTTTGCTAATGACTCGCAACAATTATGATGTTTACAACATACACCAACCAATATATTAGCGTAATAAAACTGATATGCTCCGTGAAATATTGACAACCTTGCCCCTATTTCTTATGGGCCTTTCCCTCTAATTCCAAATTAAGTTGAATTAAATCAAGAAAATTGAGATGTTGGTTCCTAGTTATATGATGTAAAAGACGGGTGTATCTTATCTAGTCTATTTTTACTAGTTTTTTTTTTGTTTTTTTTGTGATAGGGTGTTGTTTGTTAATTAAAGTTATGACTAATCATTGATTTCGTTTACAAATTGGGTATTTGTCTTTTTTTTTTTTCGAACTATAAATATTATTTTACAATTAACATGCTTAACTTGTTAATTTTTCCTTTTTTTCATTTTCATCTGGAAGCAGAAGACGATGAGCTCATAACAAACTTGCTTGAGACCCTAGTTAATCTGGCTCCTGTGTTAGACCTTCGCATATTTAGCTCAACAAAACCTTCTTTCATCAAAATGAGGTTGGTTCAATTTTAAAATGTTTTTTGTTTATATCCTTTTTCTGATTTTTAGATTTGTGACCATACTTTTCTGTGATCTATAGTGAGAAGCACGCAGTCGAATCTATTATGGGCATGCTTGGGTCGTCTATAAAAGCTTGGCACTGTGCAGCGGCTGAACTTATTGGGAGATTGATTATAAATCCTGACAATGAGCCATTTCTTCTCCCTTTTATTCCGCAGGTATATTTTGTTATTTGTAAGCATTAATTTGTACTAACACTGTAAGCTGATCTCTCTTAAAAAAACACTGTAAGCTGATCATGTAGAATGTAATAATGAATCCACAATTGCTATGTAGATGGTGTAGGCTACAAAAGTATCATAATGTTATAATTTTTCTAACAATTAACTAAATGTTTTTAATATTCTGGTGGATTTTTTTGCTAGCATTTCATGATGTAAATTTCTGCAACTATTTTTGCAGATACACAAGCGTTTAGTTGATCTTATGAGTTTGCAAGCAATAGATGCACAAGCAGCTGCAGTTGGGGCTCTCTACAATCTGACTGAAGTGAACATGGATTGCCGGTTGAAGTTGGCTAGTGAACGATGGTAAGGGTACCGAAAAATAGTCAAACATAGATACAAGTGTATAATTAACCAACTCTTAACTCTTCTGGCTGGCTGATCTATGGTTAAAATGCTTGAATTGGGTTGTTAGTAGACTAATAGATTATTTCAGGGATACAAGTGAATTGAGTTACTCAGTAGACTTATAATAAGATTATTCTGGATACATAAGTGAACAGGATAAAAAGCATGACCTTTGACTTGCTTCTAGGAGAACTCTAAGCAGGTTTCTGGCCAGATCCATCTAGTTATGCCTCAATTGAACCGTCTTACATAAATAAAAGATAGAAACCAATAAAAACTAGCATAAGCAGGAATAATGATGATACATTTGGGAGTGAACGTCACATTACTATATAAATTCTTTGATTTTGTCCAGGGCCGTGGATAGACTAATAAAGATTGTGAGAGTACACACAGTGCCTGAGGTGTGCAGAAAGGCTGCGATGATACTTGAAAGTCTTGTTTCGGAGTCCCAAAACCGGCAGATGCTTATGGCCCATGAGACCACGTTTTCTGAGATTCTCATGTCAGAAGGGAAGTACTCCGAGACATTTGCCAGGATTCTTTATGAACTGACTGCCAAACCAAATAGTAAAATGTCCTCAGCACGGGCAGTGTGGGGTAATGTGAGCTAACTGATTATTACATTAGGTAGTTTTGTTTGTAAAATATTTATTTCTATTTGTGTTTAGAGTAATTTTAGTAGTTGGAGAGCATATTCACTGAGATTGGTAATATGAGTGCTCTTGAGATTTTAGCCAGAATTCTATATTATTATTAACTAACTCGTGAGTCTTCGTAGTGAATGATGTAGGGTTGATATTGTCGGGAATTCAGCCGACCTTGGTTGCAATCAGTCTGTTTATTTTAGGTTTTGCTACTTGTCAGAACATTGGCAATTAAGGTATTGAGGCTGTTTAATCATGTAGCCCGTGATCTAATTACTTAATCAGGATCCCAAACAAATGCTCCAAGAAGCTCAAACAAATGAATCTGCCATGTGTATACAATCAACATGCAAATGGAGAGCATTTGTTAGGGTTGTTATTCTAGTGGAAGTTATATAGTGCTGTTATTGTCCTCCCCATTTGAAGCAGCTAGCATTTTCGCAAGTGGGATCCGCAGTGGAGGTGATAAAATTGGGCATAGATGTTTCATTTTTAACTTAAAATTACTGTAGTCAGATGCAAAATTAATTATTATTTTGCATATAACAAGTTTTGATTTTTTAAACACGTTATAGGTGCTGAAAAATAAGTGGTAAATTGCAGAAATAAAGGTAAAATTGTACCATTATAACCTTCCAAAAGAAGTGTCATTATTCTTGGATTATTCGATGAAAATTGAAATTAGCACTTCGTTTACTTCACATTGGATAAAAGGGAGGTGAAGAATAGGAGAGGAAGGAAAAGTAATGAAAAATAATGATAAGAGAGGTTTTTATTAAACGATAATAACAGTCAAAACCAGATTAGATGCATGTAACAAAATAATTTTAAGAGCTACAATATTTGATTTAATTAAAATTTTTTGTTAATTAAAATTACAAACATATGTCAACTATAAACATATTTAATAACTAAGATCAAATTAAATATGATAAGTTGCTTGTGTTACGAGAACAAGTTTCGCGTTAAATATAAGAGAGAATATTAACGCTACCGCTTCAATTTAAAATTTTAGTCGAGTGTTGAAGTAAATTCTCGATTTGGCATTTGAAAGAAGTAAACACTTGTAAAATCTCATCCTTGAATCGCAAAAAATATATCCATGTGTAACAAGAAAAATCGTTAATGAAAACAACATAATAGCGAAATCCATTTCTTGATTTTATTGGTGCGGGTCCTCAAACATCCGAATACACATTCTGTAGAGGGTAAGAAATAAAAGAACTAGAAAGAAATGACAATTTATGTGCTTTAGTCACTAAACAATCGTGGCAAAAAGATAATTTATTTCTTGTACAAGGTAAAGTATGTAAATTTAAAATCTAGTATGTGGCAAAGAGACAATACGTCGAGTTTGATGCAAATTTAAAATCGATGTGATGCAGTCCTTTATAACACAATTGTTAGAGAAAAAATTCAATATGGCTAATGGTTATACCTGCATCGCTATCAATTTGAAGCTTGTCGAATCCCTCATAAGGCAAGAACGAGATGATGTTATTCAAGTCATTTGTGACGCAATGAGTTGCACTCGAATCAAGGTGCCAATCGAAACCCAAAGTGAAAGAACTAGTTTGAGCAAGTTAATTGGGCCCGATTTGCATGAAAACCAGGTTGAGGGAGCTCTGGATAATTGGTAACAATTTTAGAAACAATTGTATTTTATATTTTTGAAAATATAGAGTGAATTTCGCAATAAGATCCTTGCACTGCACTACTAACAAGCAAAAATAAGATATTTTCTTATTTTATCGTGCACTCAAGCGAGAACAGCATGCGCATAGAAGTGAGGGAAGTCACAGTATCAATTAAAAAAAGAAAAAAATATATTATGGTCTATTTCTGATCCCCATTTTATATGAGTTCATAGCAAAGGCGGGAGTAGACTAAAAAAAATTACCATTCAATTACTTTTCAAAGGAAAGAAATTTTAAAAATAATGAAATATTTTTTACCGTTATTTTATACATAATTATTATAAACTAATTTTTTCTATTTTTTTAGATTATCAATTTTCTCCAACATCTTAAATCTCTCTATAATTAGTATCAATTTCTAAAATTTTGGCAACCATTCTGAGATGCTAATAAATTGTAAATAGAGAAAAGAAGATTGATATAGCTAATGTTTTTCTAACTCATCATTCAAAACACCTCTTGGTTCACGTCAAGTAAATGAGCTATAAAAAAAAAAGATGTCAAGTAAATAAATTCTGTGTGCAAGCTCAGCACAAAATACACGCAGGCCTTTCTTCGAGCTATTAACAAAATATGTACAATTTGTGAAGTATTAATAAAATTGAATATTTGACATATCAATATCCAATGATAGTGTTGACAAATCATCGATAATTTCAAATTAAGCAGCTCCAAAAGGATATAACTTCCAATTGGCGATTCAATTTTGATTTTTTCTCATGAGACACCCAGTTTTTGTTTCATCATCTATTTTGAATTAGTTAATTTATTTTGAATCCTGAATTAACCCAAAAAATGTCTTAATTGAATTGCTTAATGGCTAATCACCATATGCATCTTGCATTACAAACAATGCATGAAGTCCTAAAATTTAGAAAGAGAAATTTACAAATATTATAAAGCACATATGATTATGTCAAATTTGCAGGAATTTTGTTGAATGGCATTTCAAGACTAACATTTGCCATGAAAATATATTTTGCTTCTAAATAAGATGATATGAATTTCACTTTTAAATAACTTGCACTCAGGAGAGAAACTTGTCGAAAATATTGTATTTTCTGAATTAATATAACGGAGGTCGGACATGATCCAAACACAGAAAAAACACAATGTCGACATGTCATATTTAGGGGCGAATCCACAATGAATAGGGATCAATTGACCCATTCATTTTTATTTTTATTTTATATTTATACCCTATTTTTAATATAATTTAAACTAAAATATTATGGGTAGTGTAAAACGCATAATTTGAAAGTCTATCTCTGCCTCTAATTATATTGATACATCTATCTAAATATGATGAGATCTATGTATCCTCGTAAAATTGCCAATGTCAATATTTTGGTTGACCAGAGCTGAAATATAAATTTGTTTTCTGAATATACAAGACATGTACAACAAATGTATAAAATACTGAAAAAGTGAAAAAAAAAAAAAAATAGACTTCTATTCTATAGTATTCTTCTTGTGTTTGAAAAGTTTGAAATAGCGAATTAGTGATATCTGCTCCCCCTTACTTTTTATTTTACTTAGCATCGATTTTGATGCAACATACCTTACCTTTATTCTGTACTTCTTTTGACTTGGAAATAGAATGATTTTTTTACATGTTCATCAGCAGCTATCAACCAACCTTCTTTAAAACCTCTTTGTTGGAGATAAAAAGGTGCAAACCTTTGTGCTACTCTCCACCGCACGCCTTCTCTCAATTCCAGTTCCCTGTTTGATTCTCTCTCTCCAAGACTTCGCTGCAATGCGCACAACTTGTGTCTTTTTTTATTGCTTGGTCTTGTTGGAGCCCCACCTGTTTGCATGCATGTATATGCTCTCTATCTGACACCAGCTTGCTTCTTAACTTTTTTTTCTATTAAGTTACAAAAGGAAGGGGCTTGGCTTTGCATGCGCATCTCTCCTTAACTAGCACTATAGTTTTATAGTATCAGTATGCGTGCAACACAATGCACCGGCCCCTACCTCAGCACTAGAATAAAGTTTTTTTTCTCTCTTATATATCCCTGAGAAATCTCAAATTATGTACAGTAAGATTGTATGCGAGTTTTTAATTTTTTTGGGTAATTAAAAAGTCCGTAGGTATATCATTAAACAAAAAAGATTGCATATGAGTTGATCGAGCTCGAGCTGATCGTAATTCTAGTTTGATTTGATTATAAGTCGAGATCTATCGAACTAGAGTTGAAAATCAAGGGAGTATCAAATTCAACCTAATTATAACCAGGGGCGGGTGCGGAATTTCTATCAGGGAGGAGTTAGAATATATCGGATTATAATAATTTATTAGATTCAAACCTATTAAGTAACCTGTTACTAAATAAAAAAAGAATCAACATAATAAGAAACAATAAAAATAGTATAGTATTACATAATAAAAAAAAATATTATTTGACATATTAAAAATAATAAAGTTAGTCCGAATTCATAAATGATCTGTAAACATTACAAACTTTAATATTTTTTTACATTATTTTAATAAATATCTGATATGATCTGGATCCATATTCGTTTGATATCCACTTCAAATCCGTATTCACAAAAAAAAGAAAAAAAAAAATATGAATATAATTTTACCACTATCCACTCCGTTTTCACCCCTACGTAC